>JBAMJV010012223.1:0-44631 GCA_037951105.1 Echinarachnius parma
AGTTCAATTTATCCACTGGACCACGAAAACCATGTGCAAATTGAGTGCAATAAGTTAGTGAATATCACTTTGCATTTTTGCTCATTACTCGGCTATATAACGTCCATTTAACTTAATATTTTGAGTGGACATATCAGATAACCACATATACATTGTATCAACCACTCATCATTTTTTGCACATGTCAACAAAGTTACTAGATCCCTTTTCATTCATTCATTCACATCTGTTGTATTTATTCTAATAATCTTAAACCCGAATACGATGAATATACACAAATATAAAAACATGTATATTGCGACATGTTACAAACCTCCAAATTAAATTAGCATGCTTTGCAAATACAGTATTACCAACTTGAACAACAAGAACAAGAACAACAGCATCAATAATAACATACATCAAACCATTGTTGTAACGTACTGCAAGATTTTCAAAATAATAACAATCGTAACAATTCATTATCATTATCAATTTATTATATTGATGACATATTAATCAAATTCTGAGACTTACCTTGACCTTCCGACAGGGAAGAGCATATGGATCCCAACAGAACTGCAACCAAGACCAACAAAGTATCCATCTTGTATGAGTTCAAGAATTAAAAAGACATTTGGTATAGATACGCATGTCTTTCCCATGCATTGCATGCACAAAACGGAACTATACCACTAAAAATACTCCTGAATGACTTGTCACGTGTGGGAGTATATGGAATACAAATCATACAATTTGTTTTACTCCAAAGTCAAAGTAAAAATAAAAAGCTAAGTTTTTTGTTTCTCTAATTATAAAAACAATGATGGTTTTGACCGCAGTACGGTCACGGTACGGTGCATTGAGGAAGTAAAGGATTTAATTTGTACTCAACACATCAATATTTGCTATGGACCACGATCAAATGGTTATAATATTATGGAGCAATATGTAATACGATGAATACAAACCTCGAACATTATTGTACAGTTTGCACCCCGTTTGCACAACTAAACGATGGGGACGTACTTGTGATTTTGTTTGTGTTTGTGTGTTTGTTTAGTTTATTTTGTTTTTTTTTTTGTGGTAATTTTATAGGTGTTTTTTTTTTTTTGTTTTTTTTTTTTTTTGTTTGTTTTGTTTGTGTTTTTTTTTTTTTTTTGGGGAGGGGGGGGGGGGTGAGTAACAACGATTTGTGCTACCTGGCGTTAAATTGTTCTATACTTATGGTACCGGAATATGGCAACGTATATACTGAATCGTCACTACAGGCTCCAGTAGATACATTGCAAAGTGGTTGGTTGGTTGGTTGATTGGATGTTGGTTGGTTGGTTGGTTGGTTGGTTGGTTGGTTGGTTGGTTGGTTGGTTGGTTGATTGGTTGGTTGGTTGGTTGGTTGGTTGGTTGGTTGGTTGGTTGGTTGGTTGGTTGGTTTGTTGGTTGGTTGGTTGGTTTGGTTGGTTGGTTGGTTATTAGATTATTTTAATATTATATGGTATGTATCTTTTTGACTGATTTGGTATCATGGCGTAAATATCCAATTTTGATGAACGTCAATTAACCACAAAACAACAACAAAATCTGAACATTAGACGAGAACAAGCTGGAGTAAGCAGGTGTATGGAAATGAGGGGGTCGGGTGGGGTAGGGGATTGGTGTCTATTAAGCCCTCTGCAGACAGAGCCGACTCGACCCGATTCGACTGGTTTTCATTCGGATCAGCTCAGTTTCCAGTGCCTCGCGACACACATGTTTCCAGTCTAGAGACAGTCGGATGTCAATTGGGGCCGATTCAACACGATGAATCGGATCCGACCGACCGGGCCCAGCTCTAGCCTGATTGAAACCAGTCTGATCGGGTCGAGTCGGCTCTGTCTGCAGAGGGCTTTATAGACGAGGTGCGATATGATAATAACTTGCTATTTTGTAACCAAACGGTAAGGCACAAGAGTATGGGTGGATATGGTGGAGGGGGGGGGGGGGGGGGAGCAAGGATTCACACACATAGACAACATTATACCCCCGTCCCAGCCCGTACTATATAAAGTTATACCAATTAACTGATGTGTAACAGAAAACATAGTCCGGAAGGAAACGATCAAAAAGTTAAATAGTAAATCAATGCCAATAAGAAACATAAACTTTGGTCAGTCAAAGTGGACCAAGTGGAAATCAAAACAAAGTGAATAAAACAAAAACTAAATTAAGTACTTATTCTCGAAAGATATCACCTTAGATACTTTCAATTACATTGCACAGTCATTATTTCCGACAGAGTTGGCATCGTTTCCATTATGTCTTTATCGACAAGAATATAAGGGTACTAATACAAATGTTATCATAATTGTATCATATGTGTACAATACTAATATAATACAGGTACATTCCTGGAGCATGAACCTACAGAAAAGAAGGTCCATGCTATGCTTGACTCGATCACCCACGGATTTTGTGTAGTGAACCTTGTTATTATATCTTTCAATAGTCTGCCACATTTTAGTTGATAGAATTGATAATACATCACTTCAATGGTTCAATAGTTATGATAGTATAGTGCATTTGTAATACTTGAACAAATTCTTATCTTGAGTAAATTAGTTTATTAGTGATTATTTAGTAGTAGTTGTTTTATGGTAAATTATGATACACTATCTTTTATGTACAATTATAAAGCTTAATCATCTTATTTTCGTCCAATTGTTTGATATTTTGTAATATTTTATTTTTCATGTTAACCATGTTTGTACTTTATGATTTTGTGTGTATAATCATGTGGATCGCTTAACTTGTATTGTTAGCGAATGTAGTGTCAACAGGCCCCTCCCTTGTAAAACTTTTTTGTTTTACTGATGAGATTAATCCTGTATACAGTGGTATAAAAAATATCATAACGAAAAAACGAAAACAAACGTGCGTCTATTTTTGTATGTGGTAGTGCAAGAGTAAATAGATGATAATAGGAACAAAAACGAAGTATGCGCCTATTGTGTGTGATGTTTGTATGTGGCAATTCAAATGTAAATATAGTGTGTTCGAGCCCGAGCGCATTCGCACGTACTATAGAGGAATGGCGTAATCAAGAAAGTAACAAAAAGTAAAAAAAAAAACAGTATATATACGGATATTTATAGATGTCGAATTGGGGGGTGTCATGTTATTTGAGTTAGATTCCAAATACATAAGCAAGTGCCATATAAGCTAAATTGATTTTTTGTTTCAGTTTTATTAACAATCTCCGAGGAGGGGTAACTGACCCTATACAGTGGTGGCCCAAACAAAATGGAACGGGCCACTTCCCAAAATATAGTAAACAAAATGATTATGTCCATCGGATGAAAAACGATACCAAGAAGAGTCAATTTGGCCGGTGTAGCAAGGGCGTCAACAGCTTCTCAATATAGGTTTTCCCATTCATTTTAACACTTTTGTCATTCAATTTCGTCCCGAAAAGCCAAGAATGTGCCAAATGCGAACTTTCATTTTCAATTTAGTCGTTCGTCACGCATTTTCATCGATTACAATTCAAATTCGTCGGTCACAGTTGCTGAACACATCTGTGACTGACGAATTTGAATTGTACTGACGAAAATGTGTGACGAATGACTAAATTGAATGGACTTTTTGTGAAATTGGTCGACAATAGACGAAATTGAAGTTCGCATTGGCACATTCTTGGCTTCTCGGGACGAATTGAATGACAAAAGTGTTAAAATGAATGGGAAAACCTATATTGAGAAGCTGTTGACGCCCTTGCTCGGACGGTGACAATTAACTGTTTCAGACATAATTAATCATAATAATTGATTGATAACGCCCAAATTAGTTGAAACAAGGACCCCCCCCCCCCCCCCCCACCAAATACACACACACACACACACACACACACACAAACATTAACACACGCACACTTTTGTTTGTTCATGTTTAATTCCTCCAAATAAACAGGAACACAACATTTCGTAAATATAATTATGCATCATACATGGATGTTCCATTACAGAAAGTAAATTACATAATTATCGGTCTAGCACCGGTCTAGCAATCCGGCGGTCTCGGGTTCGATTCCCGGCGAAGCCTATTTTTTCTTTGCTCACTTTTAATCACTCAATTATTTCTAGTCAGTTTCCTCTATGTTTGAATTTACATAATTATCTATCACGAATTTACATCACATGATTATAAACTACGTACGAATAATGAGAATTGGAGGTTTAAACTAGGATTAAAGGACACACACACACACACACACACACACACACACACACACACACACACACACACACACACCCGCACACACACACACACACACACACACACACACACACACACACACACACCACACACACACACACACACACACGCACACACGCACACACACGCACACACACACACACACACACACACACACACACACACACACACACACACACACACACACACATGGCCACACACACGCATATTGTACTTTGTGGGCTCGCACAAAAATATGAAGCATCACATAGTAACAGTTATAATTATATAGTTCTACTATGTACATTTACAATGGAACCGCGATATAAATGACAAGGATTTTCGGGCCATGAAAAATACGTTTGTATAAAGTTTCTTGTTATATCAGGGTAAAAAAATCGAAGAAATATAAAGAGCTTGATCCAGCAAGAGTATCTTGTTGTAAAAGGGTTTTGTTATATCAAGTTCTATATTATAACAATGTTCCATTGTACATGATACATCGAGGGCGAGGCTACACAGTCACACAAATGCACACATACACCACACTTGCAATCTGATGTGATACTAAAAGAAAACCCCAGTGACATTATTTCCTTTAAAATACAAACATTTGATTACTTTGAAAACCCAAAGTAGTTTTTAACTAGTTGATTTTTTTTTAACATGATATTTCAGCTAGAATCTAACGCTCACACTGGTTGGCTGTCAAACTAGAAAATTATATGTGTCAGTGTGTGTATCGTGTGTGTGTGTGCGCGTGCATTTGTGTGTGTGTGTGTTAAAGGGATAGTTGAGTTTTGGTATAGAGGGCACTGCACAAAATTATTTTTGGTGAGATAATGAGACAACTTAGTGTCAAATTAGAAAGAGCATACAATTTTAATGACAGAATAACCTTTATTTGATCAAAATTGGTTCAGAAATGGCTGGAATATCCATAAACATAACCATTTGTAATAATTTTGGAGCCCCACAATTATTTGAACCAGCCGTTAAAATATTTTTTTAAATACTTCCTCTTTTAAAAATTTTACAAAAGAGGTTTTTAAATAGTTGTTGATTATCTCTCTTCCTAATCACTATTTCAACAAAACATCACATGCACGATATTTTATTTGAAATAGTTGATACCAATTAGTTTTTAGAGAGCGTCCTCTTGCGTTTTAACGGCTCTTTTTAAAAATGATAACAGGCTTTTTACTTAATAATTTGTAATTTTGTATTAATTTCGGGCATGGTGGAGTTACAAATATTAGTTTGTAATCTAATGGTGCAGGTTTTGGTTACTAAAATTCAGTTTGACCAAAACGTTACTCTCTTTACCAAAACTCAACTATCCCTTTAAATTGGTGATTTACAAAAGTGTTTCTATAGAATTCGGATTTAAATTGTAATTGAAATCACATCAATACCATTTGTAGATTGTTTATTTGTTCACCATTCAATCTTCTGTCACGCTCATCTGAAAAGTAAACAAGTCCTTCACTAACTTCAGGAATAATTAATAAAGCAAGACAGTAGATCAATTTTTACGATTTTTATTTTATTCAATCATTTATCCAGTACAATGTAATGCATATACTTATCTATTTAAGTCGAAATTTGTGATTTTCAATATTCATTCATATATAGTTCTTTAATAATGTTATATTTCTCTTTAGATAAAAAAGTATAGTATTCGAGAAAATATAATTACTTTTTGTTTGATTCATTATGGTAGACCTGATTTGTCTCTGGAATAAGACAAGTTTGCTAACAGTAAACAATTAAATTGCACTAGAGATATTTGGCAACATTATGCAATTTGCTTACAATTGCTGATAAAATATTGCAATGATTTTTTTAAGGGTAAACTCATTTGATTTTGAGTAATAATTTAATTTGTTTGTGAATAAAAAAAAACACCTCAATGTGCTTGAGCCGACCCTTGATAGCAATATAGTCCATAATTCAACTACAAAATTGTTCGATAATTTCTACGGAATGTTGGTGTATGTATCATGTTCATGATGAGCATACTTGAAAAGATGCTAGAAGGCTGGATGAAGCTTCGCACTCGTGTCACTCAAACATGAATGTCAATATATTCTGGTGACAATAGACAAATATTTATTCTAAGAAGAGAGTGTTTGTTCTAAATAAACACTTAGGATGATCGAAGTGACTGTTCTACAGTATGAAAGCCATTGATCTTATGATACAGTGTACATGTATAGGTGTTGACCAAATGCCACGGTTTTCTATTATTGGGGGACTTATAGCCGATTTTGTTTGTTTGTTTTTGTGGATATAAACCCCCTAAGTAGAAAACTGGGACAAGTGGTCACAATGATCTCGAATTGAACATGATTTTCTGTCCTCAATGTTGGAAAAAATGTGATCACTGACTGACATGGTATCCCAATTCGGTTCTGCAGCATGTTGTAACTGACATAAGTGGGCTATAATAGAGCTGGGTGATTTTTTTTTTCCTTTAATAGCTATATTTTCAACCAATTACTAAATATAGGTATGATGTGGAAAGCTGTAGATACCACTCAGTGATGTTGTGAAGTCTGTCAAATAAAGTTTTCATAATTCCATAGTTTGACCAAATGCCAGTTGGGGCCTATAACCGATTTTATTTGTTTGTTTTTGTGGATATAAACCTTCAAAGTAGAAAGATTTGGCAAGTGGTCAAGATGTGCTTGGTATTGGACAGGATATTCTGTCCTCAACATTATTTGGAACACAATGAAAATATCTTGAAATGTGGTATGCGGCTTTCCCTATTTGGTTCTGCAGTATGCATGTAAAGTAACAAAAGCTCGCTCCGGGACTGGATATGGTGTCCCTAAATAGCCCTTTGATCAAGCAATTACAAAGTATGACCTGGGTAGATGTCTATACCACTCAACGATGTCAACAAGTCATAGTCAAAGCTAATTTTCACGATTCCATACGTTGACCAAATACCACAGCCTTCTACTTGTGGGGCCTATAACCGGTTTAGTATGTTTGTTTTTGTGGATATAGACCTTCAAAGTAGAAAGATGTAGCAAGTGGTCAAGATGATGATCTCGAATCGGACATGATATTCTGTCCTCAATATTGGAACACAATGAAAATAACGTATGCTCTCCCTATTCGGGTCTGCAGCATGTTGTTGTAACTAACAAAAGTTGGCTTTGGGATAGGATGTGTCTTCCTTAAAAGCCCTTTCATCAAGCAATCATATTATGCTTGATTATGAGTTGATATATGGCGTATATACACTCTAAAAATGAAGGTGCTAAAAAACGAGTGCTGCTCGCGATCGTGCACCTGGAGGAGCAAATTTAGCACCACAAGTGTAAGTAGTGAATGAAAGTCTGCGAGGTGCTAAAAGATCGGTGCTGAAAACTGGTGCTGTGAGAACAGCACCACAACGGGCTAAATTCGCAACAATAGAGACTGTATGACATTATCCTTTGCGTGCAGTCTGTTTCCCGTGAGGCCAGTTAGCTCAGTCGGTAGCGCGTCTGACTTGGACGCATGGGATCCCCGGTTCGAATCCTACTAACGGACATCTATACCCTTAATCTTTTACCACGAAATGCATTTATTTTGTTAGCATTATGGGTTTTATTCATCACACACAATGTGGATTTCTTAGCACCAAACGTGCAAATTCGGTAACACCTCAAGTGGTGCTAAACTAGCACTTGTACTAGTGCCGAACCAGCACAGGCTGTGCTGTCCCTATGCGAGCACCGAAAAGGTGCTGAATGTAGCCCTCCAACTGCTAAACACAGCACTTCTGTTTTTTTTAGTGTACTCTCATGGTGTTTAGTATTCAAAATGGCATCCACTTGCTGGTTTATGCTGTCCTACAAATATGCCAGTTTCCTACCTTCGTGTCATATTTCCGTTTTTGTGGAAATAAACCCTAAGATTATCCAACTGCATGCATTGTGTCATCAAATGTAAGTATGCAAGTAAGTGTGTCTTTAATTATGCCATTTAAATGTATCCGAAGAAGATCTCAACTGAGAAGTTAGCTGTATATGGAGTGGAGATAACAGCTTGAATGCTATGATTTACTTCAAGCAAGTTAATACAATACATTAACCCATTCCCTTCGAGTTTCTATGTTTCGAGTTTCTAGTAACTATGTTGCAACCATAGCTTTTACTTGATAACTATACCGCCACCATAGTTGTTACATAACTATGCTGCCACCATAGTTTCTTACTTGATAACTATGTTGCAACCATAGTTGTTACTTGATAACTATGCTGCCACCATAGTGTTTTACTTGAGAACTACGCTGCCATAGTAGTGTTTTACTTGAGAACTACGCTGCCACCATAATGTTTTACTTGAGAACTACGCTGCCACCATAGTATTTTACTTGATAACTACGCTGCCTCCATAGTGTTTTACTTGATAACTATGCTGCCACCATATTGTTTTACTTGAGAACTATGCTGCCACCATAGTATTTTACTTGATAACTATGCTGCCACCATATAGTGTTTTACTTGAGAACTACGCTGCCACCATAGTGTTTTACTTGATAACTATGCTCCCACCATAGTGTTTTACTTGAGAACTACGCTGCCACCATAGTGTTTTACTTGAGAACTACGCTGCCACCATAGTGTTTTACTTGATAACTATGCTGCCACCATAGTGTTTTACTTGAGAACTACGCTGCCACCATAGTGTTTTACTTGATAACTATGCTGCCACCATAGTGTTTTACTTGATAACTACGCTGCCACCATAGTGTTTTACTTGATAACTACGCTGCCACCATAGAGTTTTACTTGATAACTACGCTGTCACCATAGTGTTTTACTTGAGAACTACGCTGCCACCATAGTGTTTTACTTGAGAACTATGCTGCCACCATAGTGTTTTACTTGAGAACTACGCTGCCACCATAGTGTTTTATTTGATAACTATGCTGCCACCATAGTGTTTTACTTGAGAACTACGCTGCCACCATAGTGTTTTACTTGATAACTATGCTGCCACCATAGTGTTTTACTTGATAACTATGCTGCCACCATAGTGTTTTACTTGAGAACTACGCTGCCACCATAGTGTTTTACTTGAGAACTACGCTGCCACCATAGTGTTTTATTTGATAACTATGTTGCCACCATAGTGTTTTACTTGAGAACTACGCTGCCACCATAGTGTTTTACTTGATAACTATGCTGCCACCATAGTGTTTTACTTGAGAACTACGCTGCCACCATAGTGTTTTACTTGATAACTATGCTGCCACCATAGTGTTTTACTTGAGAACTACGCTGCCACCATAGTGTTTTACTTGAACACTATGCTGCCACCATAGTGTTTTGCTTGAGAACTAGGCTGCCACCATTATTGGGAACTACGCTGCCACCATAGTGTTTTACTTGATAACTATGCTGCCACCATTATTGAGAACAACGCTGCCACCATAGTGTTTTACTTGATAACTATGCTGCCACCATAGTGTTTTACTTGAAAACTACGCTGCCACTATAGTGTTTTACTTGAGAACTACGCTGCCACCATAGTGTTTTACTTGAGAACTACGCTGCCACCATATTGTTTTACTTGATAACTATGCTGCCACCATAGTGTTTTACTTGAGAACTACGCTGCCACCATAGTGTTTTATTTGATAACTATGCTGCCACCATAGTGTTTTACTTGAGAACTACGCTGCCACCATAGTGTTTTACTTGATAACTATGCTGCCACCATAGTGTTTTACTTGAGAACTATGCTGCCACCATTATTGAGAACTACGCTGCCACCATAGAGTTTTACTTGATAACTATGCTGCCACCATAGTGTTTTACTTGATAACTATGCTGCCACTACGCTGCCACCATAGTGTTTTACTTGATAACTATGCTGCCACCATAGTGTTTTACTTGAGAACTACGCTGCCACTATAGTGTTTTACTTGATAACTATGCTGCCACCATAGTGTTTTACTTGATAATTATGCTGCCACCATATTGTATTACTTGAGAACTACGCTGCCACCATAGTGTTTTACTTGAGAACTATGCTGCCACCATAGTGTTTTACTTGATAACTATGCTGCCACCATATTGTTTTACTTGAGAACTATGCTGCCACCATAGTATTTTACTTGATAACTATGCTGCCACCATAGTATTTTACTTGAGAAATATGCTGCCACCATAGTGTTTTACTTGAGAACTACGCTGCCACCATAGTGTTTTACTTGAAAACTATGCTGCCACCATAGTGTTTTACTTGAGAAATATGCTGCGACCATAGTGTTTTACTTGATAACTATGCTGCCACCATAGTGTTTTACTTGAGAACTACGCTGCCACCATAGTGTTTTACTTGAGAACTACGCTGCCACCATATTGTTTTACTTGATAACTATACTGCCACCATAGTGTTTTACTTGAGAACTACGCTGCCACCATAGTGTTTTACTTGAGAACTACGCTGCCACCATAGTGTTTTACTTGATAACTACGCTGCCACCATAGTGTTTTACTTGATAACTATGCTGCCACCATTGTGTTTTACTTGAGAACTACGCTGCCACCATAGTGTTTTACTTGAGAACTACGATGCCACCATAGTGTTTTACTTGATAACTATGCTGCCACCATTGTGTTTTACTTGAGAACTACGCTGCCACCATAGCTTTTACTTGATAACTTTGCTGCCACCATAGTCTTTCAAGAATATTCTTTCATAGTATTCAAGAATTTTCCATTATTATAGTATCAAAGCTGTGAGTTGCTCAAAATATTTATGGTTACACTTAATGCGTGTATTGTATTGCTTGCAAATATCAGATGTTACGTCATTCATTTGATCACTATGCTGCCACCTCGGTCTAAGAAATTGTGGCTATATGTTAATTTGGTTATAAATACTGAATGAAACGCAAATGTTTCATGTTTGTGAAATTATTGTATAACCATGCTGTAAACAGTTTTGCAAGAACTATGATGTTCTTGGTTACATTTGTATGCTGTCGCGACATAGACGCTTTTGCAATGCTTCTGCAGTTGGTTTAAAAGCTGAAAGAGCATGCTGCAGAACCAAATAGGAGACGGTGTCAGTCAAAAAGTTCTGCAAGAACTCTGGTGTTCTTGAGAAGTGTGCATGCTGCTAACATTGATGTTGTGTTTCTAAACGCTTCTTTAGTTGCTTTAAAAGCTGAAACAGCATGCTGCAGAACCGAATTGGATACCATGTCAGTTATACCTTGAAAAACAACAACTACATTTGGCTTTAAAGTCACTTCCTCATCATGAAAAAGCTCTGCTCCATCCAGCCTTATTTACTGAATTTTAAAAAATTGCATTAGGTTATTCCTGAAAAAAATTGCTTGACATTTAAATCATTTCCATCAAGCAAAACCACAAATTGTTTGTTCATGATGCGACTCTTCATCAAGCAAATCCCAAATAATTTCTGTCAAGGGTCGGCCGAATAACTCGATACAAAATAATTAATAATTGGTAATAATTAAAATGCTAATGCAGGTGTTGCGGCCCTTTAAAGAACTCGTCGTGTTTCTGTCCGGGTGTGAGATCTGCATTGGTCTCGTAGGCATTGTCACTGCCACCACTGCTGCTACCGTTATAGGTGCTGACGATCTTGTCAGACTCCCAGCCAGAGTCCGTAGGGGACAAAACCTTTACAAGACAAATCATGATCGAACCAAAATTACTGAAAACTGAATAAGACCAGAATTCATAGAAATACAGCATTATTTCTGTACGTAAAGTAGCATATATCAACTTTGTCCTTTTTTTTTTTGCAATCACCTAAGTAGAATATATTTTTGTTTCTTTTTTATTTTATCCACATAGGTCAATATCTTGAAGATCCATAAACCAATATTATCTCAAAATTAAAAACCCTGCAGAAACTTTGGCAAAGACAGGGGTCCCAATGCTGGTGGTGCTTTTGCGCAAATAAAACCATGGATTATACTATACAATCCATGATAAAACAAATTTCTCCCAATTTGTTAGGTTCTGAGACACTGATGGCCATACAAGCTCATTTTATTTCCAGATATTCAAATTCTCATTCCCATAATTCATTTAAAAATGGATGAAACTGAACGGGGTCGAATACGAAAATTCGTTATTCTAACATCTATTTTTAGTTGGCTGATTAGGACACTAACATTGAATTAATTATACTGGCCCTGTGCGAGAAGGAAAGTGCTATATAGACTGCTAATTGATGATGATGATGATAATGATGATAATGATGATGATGATGATAATGATGATGATCATCATCATAATGACGATGATGATGATGATGATATTGATGATAATGATGATGATGATGGTGATGATGATGATGATGATGGTGATGTGATGTTGATGATGATGATGATGATTCACATCACTTTATGGCGCTATACATTAACTCTGTGAAACATTCAAAGGGCAACAACACTAAATTAGCAATATAGAAATCCTGTACATACCGGCTCTCCACCTGGTCGACCAACAACGCTGAGCTGCTTGGAGTGGCGGACCATCTGTCTGCGGTTGTACTTGATCTCGTGCCTCTGTTGGCGAGCCACCAGCTGGCTGATCCGAGCGCTCCTCCGGCTGATTCGAGGGGCACTCCTCCCTTGCTCCTTCTCGGTGGTGAGCTTCTTCTGCTTCTCCTCGTTCGTCTGGTTGATGGCTTCGTTGATGTCCCCGTGTTTCTGGTTGATGGCTTCGTTGATGTCCCTGCGCTTCTGGGACTCCTCCGCCTTCTTCTCCAGGCGCCTTTCAAGCAGAGCCTTCTGCAAGTATCATTATGTTCACAAGACATGGATATCCGTCATGAACTTCTTGAATAAGACCAACACTAAAACACAATTGATGTTCGACTCTCTAAGAAAACCTTAATTATTATCATTTTGTTTTGTTTTTCTTTATTGTCTTTAATCATATTTCCATTTAGTTTCACCTCTACTACATGTATGCTACATCGTTTTGTTTGGTTTTTCGTTATTTTCTTTAATCATATTTCCATTTAGTTTCACCTCTTCTACATGTATGCTACATCGAAAAGTATATCAACTCTGTTTTAAATAACAGAATCTTTGCAATTTATAATTGACGTTAATATTAGTACCATGATTCTAATTTTCATTATGAATATTATTATCAAAATTATGCCATTCTCAATAATAAACAAAGACAATCAGCATTGAAAATCAGCCCTTACCTGGATCACTTGATCGACAATTTTTTTTGCCTGTTCTTGTAGCTTTCGTTCCTCAGCTTTAGCAAGCGCCTTCTAGACACGAAATAATTATACAATGATGTCATACTTTTATTAATTGATATAAGCCCATTCTACTCTAAGGAATTGAAACGGTTATTAATTATAATAATTAGGTTCAATGTGTAACTGATTGATTTTTATTATCATTATCGTTATCTTATTATTATCAGTGTTATTATCATTGGTCTTACAATTATTATTAATATTTTGTCATTGTTGCTAAAAAAAAAGAAAAAAGAAGGGAACATCAGCACCGATTTTACCCTTACCTGGATCACTTGGTCGACGATTTGCTTTGCCTGTTGTTTTTGCATTTTTTCCCGAGCTTTAGCAAGCGCATTCTAGATGCGAAATAATAATACAAAGATGTTATACTTTTGAGAATTGAACTACATGTATTAGTAAATAAAGCGTTGGCATATTCTGTAATATAGGACACTGCACTCTAAAGTGATTGATAATGGTGATAATAATATAGTCAATTGATTGCGCTTCATAGGATACGATACATGTGCTGTCTTATCATTAGTATTATGATTATGAGTAGTATTATATTTCATTATCATTCCTTGTTATTATTGTTGTTGTTATTATTATTATTATTATTATTATTATTATTATTATTATTATTATTATTATTATTATTATTATAATAATAATAATACCTGGATCACGTGATCGACGATTTGCTTTGCCTGTTGTTTGTGCATTTCTTCCCGAGCTTTAGCAAGCGCATTCTAGATGCGAAATAATAATACAAAGATGTTATACTTTTGAGAATTGAACTATTAGTAAATAAAGAGTTGGCATAATTAAGCTTTAGCATCACACTTTCTGATTGATTCAGTTTTACGATAATCGTGCAGACATTATTTCAATTTAAATTCATTTTTACATGGCTGATTATGCCATCCTGGAAGTTGACGTTTTAAAGTAAAGCAGTATTAATTTGTTTATGTCTTTGTATACCAAATGTTATATTTATATATTAATTTGTTTTAATGACTTTGTAAAATTGTACGCAATTCAGCTTTTTAGCTGCCATGTACTTTTATTCAATAAACCATTTTCAATTCAATTCAATTCAATTCAATAGGCCAGTGCACTCTAGAATGATTGATACTGGTGATAATAATATAGTCAATTATTGATTGCGCTTTATATGATACGATACATGTGCTGTCTTATCATTAGTATTATGATTATGAGTAGTATTATATTTCATTATTATTCCTTATTATTATTGTTATTGTTATTATTATTATTATGTTTTTTTTTAAATCATTATTATTATTATTATTATTACTACTATTATTATTATTATTATAATAATACCTGGATCACTTGATCGACGATTTGCTTTGCCTGTTGTTTGTGCATTTCTTCCCGAGCTTTAGCAAGCGCATTCTAGATGCGAAATAATAATACAAAGATGTTATACTTTTGAGAATTGAACTATTAGTAAATAAAGCGTTGGCATATTATATAATATAGGACACTGCACTATAGAATGATTGATAATAATATAGTCAATTGATTGCGCTTCATATGATACGATACATGTGCTGTCTTATCATTAGTATTATGATTATGAGTAGTATTATATTTCATTATTATTCCTTATTATTATTGTTATTATTATTATTAGTAGTAGTATTATTATTTTTGTATCATTATTATTATTATTATTATTATTATTATTATTATTATTATTATTATTATTATTATTATTATTATTATTATTATAATGATTATATTCCTTACAATCATTATTAAAACAAATTATATTTACAAGCAATATGAAACATGTTGGCTTTTAAATTCCATCACAGATTCATTTCATTTCATGTCATTACCTTGGCAGCATAGATGTGTTGCTCAACAATTGTTCCAGCATCCTGAAATAAATAGAAAAATTGAAAATTGAATACATGAATTATGTTATTACGTAAATCATAAGTTGCGACCTGCATTACAATGCAATAATTAATTGAATGTCAAGTTTACAAAGGTACAATGAATACAAGGTTGCCTGGCTGGAATGTTCCCCAGGGAGTAGAAAACGTGCACTTTGTGTGCTGGATTGATTGCAGTATGCATCCGATGACCTGGGTAATGATATCATTGTAAAGCGCTTAGAGATGATTACTAATCACATTAGGCGCTATATAAATCAAGAATACTATTATCATTATTATCAGTTACAAAGAAGTTGATACAAAACAGTCATTTGCAAGGTTACTTTATACAAATCAAATCAAATCAGAATATGCGATATAAGTGTTAGTATAACTTCTTGAAGCGCATTAATGTCAACATTAAAACAAAAATGGAAATCTTACGTGTGTTATGGCATCCAGAAAATCCCGCGATGTATCGAGCGAAATCTTGTCTGACACAAGCTTTGTATAAAACAAAAGTCACAATATTTTAATGAACAATCTGTGGGAATAAGTTAGAACATCCCCCACTTGTAAGATTCATGAGAATGACATGTGAGGATTTCATAGACTGAAGGGAATTCCGTTTGCTAGTGAAAACACAGCAAATCAATGTCTAATAAGTTCATGTCGATCGTTCGTTTAGAAGTATGGATGATTGAGTATCCGAATTCAGATACTCTTGACTAAGGTCGTAAACCGTCTATAGACACTCTCGTATTAAATCTTAAATATATCAAGGATTATGGAGACAATTGAAAATTAAATACCCATTTCATTATTCTGTTACCATAAGCCAATCAGCAAGGTAAAAGAGAAGTGGGAAAACTCCAAATGAGTTTGGTTGAAATTGTAAAAAAGTATAATGGATCACTTTAATCATGGCATTCGATACAAAAATGCAGATAATCTGCAATTTTACTAGATATTCACTGTGAGATTGAACTAAAAAGTACAAAATAATACTAAAAGGCCAACTTACAGTAAAAACAAAACGAATATTCGAATGTCTACCTGAAATGCATGACAGACGATGTGTTGGGCCTTTGCAATCAGTTTTATTTCCCGCTCCTCCGCTTTCCGAAGCAGAATTTGCTGTAAAAAAATCCAACAATAATAGAAACTTAACATACTCATTTGTCTGGATTATAACTAATGCATATTAATTTGTCATCTTTTTGATAGATAATTATCGAGACGGCGTATAAACAAATAGTTTTAGAGCTCTCTATATGTAATGCAGTACCATTCTATAAAATAATGATTTAGGAATCATGATGACAATGCAAGTGTTGTTTTCTTTAAAATGCCATTCCAGATGAATTTCGTTTAATGTCATTACCTGATGAGCATGGAAGCGTCGCTCAACAAGTTTTCCAGCATCCTAAAGTAAATGAGAAAATATATACAACATGATGGAATATCCAAATTACGTATAAACTTAAAGGGCAATGAAACTATGGCTTTCGTATATTATTATCGTTTAGAGGGTGAACAGACATTTGATTTGATACATAACTTGGCAATTTTGGCCTCCTGGATCCCATGAAATCCTCACGTGAACATAGTATACCCACATTTTACTAATTCTTACGGCGGCAAAAGATGATGGGAGTGACCATGTTCTTGTAATTACCCGACATACTTTGCAAACTCTGACGTACGTGCTTAGGGCCGAACAAAAACTGTTCACTGATTTCAAAGCATCTACAAGTATTCAGACAATGGTTTGAATTGGTGCTATTGAAATGCATTAGTGCATATCATTGACCGTAGTCCGCACAAACCTAATAATGGCGGCCTCTAGTGTTCGCGTGAATAGTGGTATACCCGATAGAGTTTTCACATATTTATTCCAAAGTAGAAATCTGAGTCGGAGTAATGTTACATAATAATAAACAGGCATATTACGATGTATAAAGTAGGATAAACTATTTTCTTGAGTGGCAATTGCCCTTTAACTCTTTAATTGCAATCTGCTTCAAAATCATGTAATGAATTAAAATATATGTTATTTTTAACAATAGTGCTTAGCTATGTCATGTTATTTTGAAACGTAATCAGTACAGGCAATCTTATTGTACTGTAAAACGAGTACCATTCGTCAATATTACTGTCAAAATTCATATTCTTGACATAAACGAAAACTAACTTACGTGTGTTATGGAATCCAGAAAGCTACTTGAAATGGTGCACGCCTGGTCGTCTGACATGGCATGCTTTGAACAAAACAATAGACACATAGTTAATGGCAAAATATTATATATGAGAAGAAGCTAGAATATGTTGAGCATTTATAGAGTACTTGTTGCTCTGATCAAAGGAAATGAGTCTATAATGGATGTAGAGAGGGGAAACAACACGCGATGTGTTGGTGATAATGATAATGATACTATAATACTAGTTATTATGTCTTCCACCATCAATACTTCTCATGGGCGTCGATCTGATATTGATACCCATTCATCAGGGGGGGGGGGGGGTGATCTATTAATTCACCCCCCCGATGAATAGGTATTACGTAAGTATCGACGCTCATGCTACTACTTCTACTATAGGTGAGTAGTAGTAGTAATAATAGTAATAGTAGTAATAGTAGTAGTACTAGTAGTAGTAGTAGTAGTAGTAGTAGTAGTAGTAGTAGTAGTAGTAGTAGTAGTAGTAGTAGTAGTAGTAGTTATTTGTAGTAGTAGTAGTAGTAGTAGTAGTATCAGCAATAATGATAATAGTAATACATGTAGTACTACTACTACTGCAGCTGCTACTATACCTACTACAAATACTAGAACTTCTGCTACTGCTACTTCTACTACGGCTGCCCCTACAACATTATTACAACTTCTGCTAATAATATCCAGAACAAGTACAATAATCGTCATGCAAGTAAGTCGAACTTCGGAGAAAAATATATATATCGTAAGCAAGATAAAGAGAATATTGAGTGTATTATCTACGAATGCTTACAATATTCTAGTTGTATTTTAAAATTAATAGATGAGCTAGTTTTTACCTCGGTTTTACCAGCGAAGGCAACACGGATTCTGCAGGAGAGAGGGGGAAAGGGAACAATAACATCACACTTTGATTACCGATCAAATATTTGGCAGCTATTTGACGTGATTTTGCTGTTATAGGTGAAAACCTCATTTTGAGGGCCTGTGATTTCTGAGATCTCAAGCCTGCATCCAGTAGATTTTGGTCCTCAGGGGGGGGGGGGGGGGGTGGGGGGCGGCAGTTAACACAGCTGGGATTGATGACAGTAGTGATAAAACTGTCAGAAACTGATAAGAATGTGATCGAGTTGATTACCATGATGGTGGAAATCAAACTAACGACAGAATCACCTAATGTGCAGGAAGTTGTGTGATGACACGAAATGAATACCGTAGACTGGTAGATGATGATATGATCAGCTGCCAAATATTCGATCGATATAATCAAAGTGTGACGTTGAGTAAGAGTTTGAGTTTGAGTTTATTTTATTTCTCTATACAGTCACGTGCCTCAGCCAAGGACTGTTCAGCACATTTGCATACATACAACATTATACACATTAGTATGAAAGTTCTTCGGTATTGGTAATTCACGAGATATCCATTTTAAACTTTTGATCATATATCATATATACATATTAGCATTACAAAAGAACAATTCGTACAAAATTGAAATTACACACACACACACACACACACACACACACACACACACACACACACACACACACACACACACACCAACACACACACAATATTTACAGAATTAACAATGAATTAACAAGGCCAAAAAAAAGAAGAAGATTGATCGCTATATGATAGAAAGAGATATATTATTTAACGACGGAAGCAAACATTTAAACGAACTCTTTTTTTAGAACAGCGAATTTACCTTGCCGGCAAAAGTCTTGGCACAGCACCTGTGGCTGTAAATATACCGATACCAAGCATTGATTCTGCCAGCCTGGATAGTGGTTCGTCAACTGTAGAAAGGGAAATATTTAAAGATGAGTCAGATATATTGATTAAAACAATACTTAACTTTGAACAGACATGAATACCTGACATTTTCAATTGATGTAGGCAGTAATTTTTTTTTTTTTAATGTATCTATAGCAACATTGTCAACCTAACTGTTGAGAGTTTGACCAACGCAGAAAAGGGGATAATGAATTTCTTACAAGTTGTCGTATATAATGTGTACACCTCTCTGTCTCCAAACTATAAGGGAATAAGAAGAGTTTTACCTTTCTGTGAAAGGCAGCACCTGCACATCGGCTTAAAGTGAAACTTTCGGAACGAATTCCCCATTTTCGTAGTCTTCGTGTATGGAGCTTCAAGAATTAATATGCAATACTCATATACAGCATCAATGGTTCCGTGTATG
Organism: Echinarachnius parma; assembly: GCA_037951105.1. Taxonomy (NCBI): domain Eukaryota; kingdom Metazoa; phylum Echinodermata; class Echinoidea; order Clypeasteroida; family Echinarachniidae; genus Echinarachnius; species Echinarachnius parma. Next base: position 19,803 of record JBAMJV010012223.1, read on the forward strand.
AAACTTCAAGAGTTAATAATTATGCAATGATCATACAACTCCAAATAATGTTTCTGTGTATGGAGCTTGAAGAGTTGATATGCAATAATCATACAACTCTAATGTTTCCGTGTATGGAGCTTCAAGAGTTAATATGCAATAATCATACAACTCCAATGTTTTCGTGTATGGAGCTTCAAGAGTTAATATGCAATAATCATACAACTCCAATGTTTTCGTGTTGAGCTTCAAGAGTTAATAATGCAGTATAATCATACAACTCCAATTGTTTGGTTATCATAAACCCGAAGGGAATCTCAGTCCCCTACTATGGCGCTAAGCTATTGTGACGTCATTGAACGCTGATCTGATTGGTCGGAACTTGCTCCCCTACCAGCAACGTCATAATGGATCTGCGCACTAATCATAGTTACCGTGCGCAGACAGGATTTTTCAGTACGCACGATCATGGATTCTGTTACCATGGAAAAACCAGGTTAGGTCACGATTGTAAAATGTGATATTAAGTTTTTCCATCATGTGCAGTCAATTTGGTTATTTCTCATTTAAATTATTTCCCTTGAAGTGAAATCCTCGCCAATCATTTCTCCGTTTCATAAAACATTGCATTATTTATCCCAGATGTTGTTTTATGCTCACTATATGATATAGTATATTATAAATTTTATACATTAATTAATAAGTTTAGTTGATTTAATGTTATTCAATATCGAGTTGAATTATTACAATGTCACACGGAGGGGCACGTGCCCCTCAATAATTTGGAAAAAATAATAGAAAACATAAGGGGACATTTTTGGTAAAAACAAAGGAATACATAAGGTGTGCCCCCCAATAATTTTGCGTGCCCCCCCCCCCCCCTCCCCCCAATCAGTCCCACCACGCTACGCCACTGCCTGGTAAGCCATGTATTAAAGCTTTGTGGATTGCTCATATTAGCATGGAACAGTCCCAGTGGCGGATCTAGGGAGGGGGGTTAGGGGGTTTAAACCCCCCTTGGGCTGCCAAGTGAAAATGTATCAGTGAAACAAGTGAGGAAAAAAAAATCACTTACGGGGTTCAAAATAGCAAAAGAATTCGCCGCTTCGCGGCTCATGGACGATGCTCCGCATCGTCATTGGGTCAAACCCCCCCCCCCGTTAGCAAAAAGCTAGATCCGCCCCTGAGTCCATTTAAAAAGCTTGATTTGAGTATTTGAAGGAACTACAGCGTCTAGATGACATAATTTTCACAATTTGGCTCTCTATATGTAATTTTTCCCGAAGAAAAAGAATTTGGCAGTAATTTCTCATGAAATCAATAAATTTTTAGGTAATTAGTAAATATCGAATTGTCCTGGGAACGCCCCTTTTAAATCGCCAACATGTGACGTTATCTAAAGAACGGACTAACGAACTAAATTCTGTAGATGACGCGTTATGACGTAAGCTAATGAATTGTCAATCACATGTCGATCACGCTGCCGATTCCGGACCCTAAATGTGGGTGGGGCGTAAACTGGCTGCTAAGTGAGATTTGGCATCAGAAAACTATTCTTAAATCACTACTGTGTTTATTTTCATGGAATTTTTTTTTGGCCGACCTATGTTTCAAGTCATCAACTATGGAATAAGTGTCAAAGTACGTTGTATTCTTTAGGTCCTTTAAGTAAATTTTTACATCGCAATTCAAGATATTTTTAATTCAGATTTTATTGTGTGATAATGATATTTTCATCATTCGGTCCGAGCTATACGGCTCGAAATGTGATGCTCTATTTATGCGAATTCGGATTCTTTTACTACAATCGTACCGTTTCCACGCGCTTTCTAATTAATAAGGGAAATATACAACAACAAAAATATATAGACCTAGCTACGTCATTCTTCCGATTCTTCCGATTCCGTTAGCCAAACAACAAGGTTCAAGACATTGTGGAAGCTAGCTCTAAATTGTTACGGTCAAATGAAATAGGGCCTGAATTTTCGATCAGAATCTGCGTCAGAGGCTCAATGACGAAAGTTCATATAAGAACCAAATCATTTATTTTAGTTAGTTAATGTATTTTGTGTAGTGAGGTTGGTGATTTAAACCATGGATTATTCACGCGTAATATAATTTAATATTGTTTGTTGCATATTTGTGTTCCCATCTAGTATTACTTTGGGTTACTGTGAATACATTTTCATTTCAAAAGGGCAACATAAAACCCTGCAAGATTGACGGGCAACACACACACACACACACACACACACACACACACACACACACACACACACACACACACACACACACACACACACACACACACACACACACACACACACACACACACACACACACACACACACACACACACACACACACACACACACACACACACACACACACACACACACACACACACACACACACACACACACCCACACACATACTCACACACAAACACACATGAATAACCTGTCAGTGTCACACCATGGTCCGAATTCCTACTTAATGCATGGATATACTAGGTGAAAGTAAGCTTTTCATGAAATAAGTGGTTGTGATATTAATATTCATGCATGTATGTTCGAACACCATTCGGTCGTTTGGAAATGTCTCAGGCTCCGTTCTACTTGAATGGTCTGTGAGCTTAGTCGTAACCGATAGCAGTATGAAGTTTTGAGTGAATTAATCCCGAATTAATATTTGTTATAAAAGGGATGAGGTTCAAGTTATCCCAACACTAATTGGATAATAATGGTTGTGGCAACACTGTGTATTCATATTTGCGTTTGTGTAACGCACACCGCTGTTATATTACGTTCGTGTATGACTGCTTGACATTGTTTTTTTTATGCGCATTATTGCCACGTCATGTTGTGATTTATGTCTGTTATATATACGACTGCCAATTATGTGTTTGTATTCCTCTTCCTTCCACATTCGTTCTTTTTTTACAATCGGTTGAAATGTGCCCGTTTATATTGGACCGTAGACTTGAACCGAATCATCGAGTATCTTAAAGGGTTCCTGTAACATTGCCCAAATCCACAAAGCTTAGTTAGACCTCTAGTGGTTCTCTCATAACTCCATGGAACAGGTTTCATTTTTTCCGAATTTCCCATTCCATATAAAGATATTTACGATTGATGTGCTCGGACTTTAAATTGTCCACTGGAAATTGTGAACAAACTGCGCACTAAGTCAGTGCAATGAGTTACCGAATATCACTTTGCAATGTTCGCTCATTACTTGGCCATTTTCGTGAAAGTCATTATGCAGTTGTCATATTAAATCACACAAATACACATTTTATCAACTATTCATCACTTTCAGCGTGTGAACAACGTTACTTGATCCCTTTAATGCGCAATACCTACATAAACAATTGTTTTTAATCAACGATGTTTTGTTTCTTTTGTTCTCTGTGTTGATTATTTTGTTCTATTCTCATCCATGTTTGCCTGTTGATTTAAGTCAGGTATATGTGGCAAATATTTGCTTGCTTGTGTATTTGTTTATGTTTATTTATAAATCGTATTGATAACAAGGATGCAGTATACATTTTGTAGTTAGAAAAAGGGTTTTGATGCGATCTAATATGTCCACTGTCATAATTTCACATGGACACAATATAATGGACAAGTTATGAGCAAAAATTCAAAGTGATACTCACTAACTCATTGCACTGACTTTATACACAGTTACATGATTGTATAACTTTCCAGTGGATAATTAAACATCCGAATACTTCAATCGTTAATATCCCGCTTTTGTTACTATGCGCGTAGATGACGTTTCGCGCGGTACCATTTTGGAAAACATGGCAGCCTCAAGTGATCAATCAATGTAAGCGTATCCCAAACAAATGATTATTTCCATTGAAAGTGATACCGACGAGGAAATAAAGTAAAATTGCAATTAATTGCAAGTCAGATCATGGTCCCGTTGCAGAAAGAGATACAATCGAGTGTAAGTAACAATTTATGGTATCATTGTGTTCTAAATGCGCGAGTCATGTGTTCTAAATGCGTGAATCTGATTGGTTGAAACACGCAAAGTTTCTGACTTACAATCAATTGTAACTTCCAATCGATTGTATCTCTTTCTTGCAACGGGACCCATGTTGAATTGAATTAAACAAGAATTGAAATGATCATGAATTGAACAAGATTTTATTGTTTTTTAAAGTTGAAAACATACAAGTAAAATGGTCGATAAACAACCAGATCAAACATAATAGTACATCAAGAATATAATACGATATTTATAAGTGCAAAAAATTGTATGTTCAAAAATATAATTTTGGAAATAGGGGCGACCCAAGAAGCCATGTGGCTTGGAAGTGTGTGGGCCACGCATACACAAAATACAATTAATTTAAGTATGATATATATACTATTTTGAGATATTACCTTATTAATGTAATTAATTTTCAACAATTGTGACAATATCCAATGTTTTTTGTTTAATCATTGGGGAGGGGGGCAAGTGAACCCCCCCCCCCCCCCTTGCCCCCCGTCGCTACGCCACTGATTAGATAATTTATAAAATATATAAAAATATATAATTTAATCATGTAATATGTGTGGCCTATATATACACTGTTTCGTTTAAATTCAGTAGTACTGTTAAATATCAATACGTGTATCAAACATAATGCAAACATATCGAGAACATTTAAATCAAACATAATATGAGCACCGCTATCAGGTCCGCTATATACCTTGGAAAATTAGTATATACAATTTAATTTACAGAACTGTTTAGGCATAATGTGTATGTCAGCTTAATAATAGCATGCAATTATACAAACACTCGCAAGATCACTTGTTACAATTATGATGTTGATTGTTCAAATGGATTGATCAACAAAACATGCACCTTTATAGTCCCATTTAACCCGGCTTGCAGATTTTAAGAATATTAAGCATATATAATATATACATGTACATCGTATGAAAAGTTCGAAGCAGGGATGTTTGTGTTTTCAAGCAAAAGCCTGAATTCACATTTTAAAAATCACCTAGACTTTAACCCTAAAAAGACTGGAGGGGGAATGATTAGCCTCCCCTCCTCGATGTTTGCGATTACTCCTAAACGCAAAATATCAACAACGCGCCGCTCGCATCATTGCGTCTTGCGCATCTTTTGATACCAAATTTGCGCGCGTCACGATTACGGTTGCGGTATCACCATGGTTATGTGTCATTTTTAAGGTCGCATGTCACACACAAAAATGCAACAAACATGCATTATTGTTCTCATTCATTTGTGTGTAAAATGCATGATAAGTTTGAAAGATACAAAACTCTCTCAGAATTTGAAATAAAAACATATCGAGAACATTTAAATCAAACATAATATGAGAACCGCTTTTAACTTTATATACAATTGTATTTATAGAAACATATAGGCATAATGTGTAATGTGTGAGCTTAATAATAGTCTGTATTTATATACAACATCGCTGCAATATCAATGGTCAAAATCATGATTTTAATTATACAAATGGAAAGATCAACCAAACAACAAAACATACATTTCCATATGCAGTTGTACCTTTATTTACTTTGACTTACCCTATAGTTAAAACTAAAGTTAAAACATCAATTATTTCTATAAAGACTACAATTTCATAACATATCACATTTGTGTACTAACATTTATTATGCAAATTTTGCTCATTTACATAGAAAAAGTGTGCTTCTTTTGATGATTCTTCTTAGTTTGTTCCAATGATGGGTCCAACATTGATTCAGACATCCAAACAATTGTTAGAATAGACACACACATGTTTGTACCATGAATAGTTCAAAAGTAAGACAAAATATACAAAATTTAACATTCCTGCCTACGGCCATCTTGGATTTGAGGGACTAGATGGCCACGAAAGGTAAAAATAATCTGCTAGATTGATACAATGGCCTTGATTTACCCTAGATCATCATTTCCAAAGTTATTATCTCAAGTATCTCAATAAAAACACCATTTTCATAGAATATCCCATTACCATGAATAAATGTGTATAAATTATGGAAATAAGGCCTTATTTGCATATATACAGTGTGTCTCTTTGGATGAATTTTCTTCTTTTGATCCAAGGAATATGTGTGCCAAGTAAAAACAATCGTACCCCAAAATGCAGTCACGGACCCCTTAACAAGCCCACTAACATGCACATCATATGAAAAGTTAGAAGCAGGGCGTGTTTCCCAAAGCAAAAGTCTGAATTCACATAGAAATCACAAAACATGTAATGCTCAATTTTGAAATCTTCTGCACAAATTGAGCATCATGAACCTATTTTCCGGTTCTTAAGTTCAGGTCAGCTTCCCGTGGCTATTGGGTAACCAATGATCCACGATTTTTGTTCATGTCGATTTATGTGTTTCATGTTAATAGAAAATACATAATTGAACGGACTGGGTGGATCATTGGTTACCCAATGGCCATGGAAGCTGATCTGAAGACTATACAACCTGTGCAAAACGCGGTGATAGCCTATCATATTTTTGAAACGTTCAGTGCTATTTTGTTATAATATACATAGGAAGCTCTATCATATAAAGCATGGTTCCGAGGACATTTGGTTAACAAAGACTTTCGTTATGTTTCCTTGGGCGAACGGAGTATTTTTGTATAAAAAAACAATATACAAGAGAACAATTTAGTTTACAGTCATGATTCACTCTAATCGGGACATGATGCTGATAATAGTCATTATATCCTTCATTAATGGAATCTTGTTCAGTGATTGGTTTACATAGCGTCATGTGACCAAACATAGTAATGCCCATTGAGAAAATGTGCTATACCGTGACGTCACTCATGGTATAGTGCACTATACCATGAATGACATCACGGTATAGAGATGCGTGTTAAAAGCTTTTCTGCGAGCGGAGGTCTTGATTTAGCTTGCGAAAGATGCTCGACGAGATTTCCCAAAGAGTAATTTTAAAAGAAATACAGAATATATACACTCATGAATATCAATAAGTTCTAAAGAATATTCTAGAGATGCATTTGTGACCTTACACCACAAAACGACCTATAAGTCGGGAAAAATGATTTTGCTGATTTTCATATAACATTGAAATAGAAGTCATTACCTTTAAAATGGTATATAATTTGTCATATTTGGACTAAGCAAACCCTTTGAAAATGAATGCCAAAGATATGGAATATGGCTGATGCATTTTTAAAACAAGGGAGAAACGGGCTGCTTAAAAGATCTGTGCCTATTCATGGGCTGTAATAAGATCACATTTATTAGATGAAAAATGTATATTTAAACTTGATTTCTGACGCTCAAAATTTTCCAGAAGGTAGATTATAATATTCTTGTTCAGGACACACCAACATCCTAAATTGGACTATTTTAGCTAATAAAAGAGAAACTACCACAGCGACATAACGGTTTTTTTGTGGTGTAGGGTCACATTTCATGTATAACATGATGGTATTCGAATTAAAAGATTCCGAAAACGGTGCACATTTTGCATCGTTGTCCTTCCGTGGTTGTGACAGTAATTCGACATTCAACAATTAAAGGGATAGTTGAGTTTTGGTAGAGAGGGCGCTAGACTATTTACTTTTGTTGTGAGGTAATGAAAAACTGAGTGTAAAATTTGAAAGAGCCTAATATTTAAATAATAAAATCATCTTTGTTTGATCAAAATCGGTTCAGAGACGGCTGAAATATCCATAAATATAACAATTTGTAATAAAGCTGGGGCCCCAGGATTATTAGAGAATTTTGAACCAGCCGTTACAAATTCCAAAAAATGCTTCCTCTTTTCAAAAAGTTACAAAATAGGTATTTAAATAGTTGTTGGTTATTTCTATCACTATTTCAACAAAACATCACATGCACAATATTTTATTCAAAATGGTTGAAACCGATGAGTGTTTAGAGAGCGCCCTCTTACGTTTTAACTGCTCTTTGTTAATGATAACATGATCTTTACTACGTCATTTGTAATTTTGTGTTCCTTTCTATTTATAACTATTAGTTTGTAATGTAATGATGCAGGTTTTGGTTACTAAAATACAGTTTCACCAAAACTGTACTCTCCTTACCAGAACTCAACTATCCCTTTAACTTGCAGCGCTAGTGGTGCACTGCATGCACTAGTTTTACGCCGGTGCAAATGCAATGTGTGTAATACGTGTACGGCCGTGTGTGTAACATTGACCTCATGACTCATGTACATATGTTTAGTGTTCCATTGACATTCCATTGACATTGTTGCATTTCTGAAAGTGTTCAACTTCTGATTTTACATTTCGCGTTGATTATCGTTTGCTTGTGGATATTTTTATCGTTGCATTACCATTAGACTGCGTCACTTTTGAAGACGAAATTGACTATTCTACAAACGTGTACAGTTATGTTTGAATTACATAATTGGAATTATGTTGGATGACTCTGAATCATCGACTCAAAGTGACCTTTATGGTAAGTGAAAGCATTTTTATTATTTTTAAAAAAATCGTAGGAAGGATATAAAACAAATATATCATGCACTATTTCGAGCCACTAGTAAAATTATGGATTCCTCGGTGACAGAAAAGGCACTTTTTTCTTCGGGGCTACGCCCCTCAGATAATAGTGCTATTCCTGTCACCTCGGAATCCATAATTTCAACTAGAGGCTCTCAGTGCATGGTATATTTGTGTACCATTCTCTTTAGCGTCGAGTGTGATGATGGCTAGTTGTTGATAGGAGCGCCATCAAGATTCCTTTTTGTAGAGGTTTTCAAAACATCTATCTTTAAAAGTCCCATGAACGCTGTCACAATGAATTATAATTATAATGCAGTCCATTCATTTGATTTTAGTCACTACATCAGTAATTAATTGAAGTCAGAGTAAACTTCATCGCTGTAGATTGGTTCGTGTTGGGTCGATTCGTTGCCTGTCTGCTCTTTGATGGCAGAATAATAAACGTCTTCGCTGTTTTGGGGTGGTTCTGTCGCCTGGTACAGATGGTAGTCACTGACCTCCTTACCAGAGCGAATAACGTTGTAATCCGCATCGTCCATGGCTCCATGTTGAGAGGACCGGTCAACACCGACACTGACATCCCGGTCATCTCGCGATGCCTGACGCATGGCCTTATAAGCCGTTGGCTTTGAAGACTGGTGCAGAACATTGTATACATCATTGGACTCGCCGGTCGCAGTTGCGGGATTCTCGTCGAGCACACCATATGCGCCGATGTCAGGGGTCGGGGGAGATCGTTGATTCCCGTCGTCAACGAGACCAAGTGTGTTGTACGTACTGTCGACTTCGTTGTTCACCCCCTTTTTGAACATGGCTTGTGGTTTCCTGGCGTTGTTGACACCCAGCGCGACTCCGCCGTGGTCCAGTGTATTGTAGGTCTCCTCGCTATGCTCGCCCTGTGATGTTGCTGATACTTCTCCATATCCGTCGTCATGTTGCGCCATTGGTGAGCTCCCGTCGTGGTCGAGATGATGGTAGGTATCATCCCCAGAAGAAGCAGGCGGCTTCACTGGTCGCTGTTCTTGATATTGAGATCTGGAGGGAGTTTCCATCAGGACGTTATAATCACCACCGTCAAGTTCGTAGTTCATGTCACGATCCTTCTGGTCAGTATGGCGATTCGTATTCCCTCTGATGGCACCTTCTGTGGGTTTTACCGACTGATATGAGTGGTCATTCATAGCACTGTCACTGGCACTAGCACCTGTGTTGTACCTCACCTGGTTGCCTTCCGTCTCCGTGTAGGCGTAACTGTATTCTTCATCTCCGCCCGGTGGCTTCATCACATCATTCATATTGGGGTAGCTACCAGGTACTTGGACTACGTCCGGCTGCTGGTAGTCTGGCAGTGCAGATGAATAGGCGGAATTCGTGTAGGTGTTGTCTTTAGAAGATGGAGAAGGCTGCTGAAGCTCCGTTGCTTCTTTCTCGGCCGACTTCCTGCAACATGAACAAAATGCAGACAAAGAACACGGTATAATGTATCTAGAAATGCAAATACAGAGCTTCAATATGACGTGTCCGTACGTATTGTCAAGGTATCGTCGATTTGATATAAACCTACTCTCTGCTCTAATTCATGATCACTTTAAACAATATTTTATCAATCCTCATGCTGGATTTATGTTAATATTACACGTCAAAAACGTACTTGTTATTTGTTTAATTATAAAACATAAAAGATTTACGTTGTGTTTAAATATCCAGATAAAAATATATTTCTAAATCTAAATTTATTTTGTAATAACTTGGTGGTTTGAAATATTTCGGCATTACATTGAACCTTGATGTACATCAAAGATTTGCCTGAATTTAGCTACCATCTTGTTTGCCTAAAAAACTTGAATAAATCAATTTAATTACGCTTGTTATAAGCCAGTTCGTAGTTACAATCTGCGCATGCGCGTATTTACTTCCGGGTATTTTGATATTCCATCGATCGTGAGAATCAAAGGAGCCACACGTGCGATTGAATGCGAATTATTTGTTTACGTTTTTAAAATCTGGATCAGGATAAAAATAAGCCCATCGTTTTTGTATTCACCACATCAAAGGTTAATAGCATAATATGTACTATTTCATAGAACAAGAACCGGTTTGATAGAATGTGTTATTCATGTTGTAATGATGATATTTATTGATCAATAATTTCACCGAGCCTTGCTTGGCCTGGCTAGCACGCTCGTATAGGTGTACATAATAGTGTACATAGCATTGTGCGGAGATTATCGTCTTCCGCTTGCTGCACTATCCAACGCAAAAACAGTTTTTGCCGGCTGATTTCTCTCTCCATTTGTTAGCAAATGCAAACAAAATTTCGTTTATGTGATCCACAATTTATATAAATTGATAATGATTACCGACTTTCTTGTTTTGAAGACCGCGCAACATGTAGAAAGAAATATTATATCCCGTATGTTTTCCTTGAGGATGGCGTCCTAAAACATAGCGTTCAATTTTGAACGGTACATTGTACGAATGGGTGGTATGCTTATCGCCCGCCTTGTACTACATTATTGCGTGTGAATGATTCACCTAGATCATTCACAAGAAAGATGATTACAATAAAGTTGATATGGAGAAAAATCGGTAAATTCTTGAATATACTTTACATCAAATGTGTTCTTTATGAGTTTATGCAGCTGCTCGTATAATTTCCACTTTGATGTTATGCATCTAATGTTTGTTTTATGCTGTCAAACTAAAATTATCCGGTAAAATGACATGATAGCATACACTTTACTGTACGTTGATAGCCCGTTGATGGAATATCGGACTACGCCCTCTGACGTCACCCAAGCTCCATAGTCTAATTACGAACTGGCTTATTAATATCCAAATATATACCATACAACATGTACCTGCGGCGATGACGACACACAAGTAACACTGCAACCACCAGGAAAACCACGACGATTATTATTACGACGGCGGCGACTATCACGGTCGTATTTTGCCCACCTTCATGAATTAAGCGAGAAAGGAAACCAACATTTAGAAAATTGATATAAGATATTTAAGCCCTGGTGCATATAAATCGGCTACGATTAACTTGTTGACTTTAGTAAACAATACACACACGTACTTTTGACATCTTTGTTGGGAAAATTATCAAACGTATTTTCGTGACTAGCTCTTATCGATAACGCAATGTTATGTCATGAATTAAGTCATTTGTGAAAAAAATATTGAAATGAAATTAACAGGGAAGAATGTTTTATACTTTTTTTTTAAAGAGTTCGTTCGGAAAGGAGTGAAGTACTTAGTATCACAAGATCTTCTCTCGCACAGTGGCTTTTCAACACGCATCTCTAGTATTTCACAATTAAATGATTACTGTTTCAACCAATCAGACATTACCATGATTAAGAAACCATGGTGTCTTTAGTTAGTTATGTAAACGTATAAATAGCTAACAGTGTGGTATTTTTTGCAGCCAAGTATGAGATTACACCCGACAACAATTACATTATAAATTAATTCCAGCAACCCAATCAAAATCTGCATATTATGATAATTATAATAACATAAACATTGGCACTTTACCACCTTCACACACATACAAGTCATTATACTGAATACTGTATTGTGATTGTTATATTATAATCGTCCTGGCTTTAGACAAAGAAAATTATGCCTATACCGTGCGTCCCAAAAAAACTATACACTTTTGAAATGGCTGCCGAATAAAAAATATATGATTCTGGGGGAAAAGTTTTATATGTATGGAAAGCTCATGAACTCAACTTTCATATGACAAAAAAAGTCCGAAAATAATTAATGCTTGGGTGAGCACTGCTCACTTTTGTAAAGGGTATGAAAATTAGGTTGCGCAGGAATTAGCCTTCCAATTTGTGAGAGGTAAATCCTTTGGAGCTTACAAAATTGAGGGTGATATGATACATTCATGATCAATTGCGATCAGTTTGGGTTTGCTGAGTGAATTTCATGGTTTATTAAACCAAACTTGTATGCATGAGTGAACAGGAATTGCATTTTTTATTGTAGCATTGTAACTTTCCCTGGTAGACTCAGTGGTGTGTTCATGGGAGTCAGGATGGGGTGATGGTACATGTAGTAATTTCCATGTTACAAACTGTTATTTTTTACATCTGTGACTTTGAATAAAAACCTTCACCCCACATTTTAGTTATTGTAAGATTAGTTGAACATCTCATTGATTTACTTAAAAACCAGATGGGGATTATGTAAATTGATTATTCAAATACGGTTTGTCGAAAAAAGGAATGTCACAGATGTTGGCTACTTATTCTTCAGGTTACCCATTGACCTGAAGAATAAGTAATTAGTAAAATGACTGGTTGGTTGGTTGATAGATTGAGTGATTGACTGAGTTATTGATTAGTTATGATTGATTTATTGAATGATTAAATTGATTGAAATAGCTGAATGGTGATTGAATGCTTGATTGATTAATTGATTGACCGATTGACTGATACATTGTTGATTAAGTGATTGATAGCTGAATGTTGATTGTCTAATGAATTGTCAAGATATGCACAAGCACACCCAGGCAGAGAGAGAGAGAGAGAAAGAGAGAGGGGGGGGGGGGAAGGGGCATACATGTCCTCTTGACCCTTATCCCATCTACCCAACAAAGTCCTACCCTACATTTCACCTCCCCTGCCCCATGTACCATCACCCCGTCCTGACTCCCATGAACACACCACTGAGTCTACCATGGAAAGTTACATTGCTATAATAACAAACGCAATTCCTGTTCACTCATGCATAAAATGTTAATCCCATAAACCACAAATTTCACTCAGCAAACCCAAACCCATCACAATTGATCATAAATTGGTCATATCATCCTCAATTCCGTAAGCTCCAAAGGATTTACCTCTCACAAATTGGAAGGCTAATTCCTGCGCAACCTAATTTTCATACCCTTTACAAAAGTGAGCAGTGCTCACCCAAGCATGAATTATTTTCGGATTTGTTGGTGTCATATGAAAGTTGAGTTTATGAGCTTTCCATACATATAAAACTTTTCCCCCAGAATCATATATTTTTTATTCGGCAGCCATTTCAAAAGTGTATTTTTTTTTGGGACGCACGGTAGAATGGCTTTATAATATTGTGGTACGATGACAAATTAAAACAGTTATCGGTTATGAAATTATGAGCAGTTCTTTTAATAGGGGGGGGGGGGGGGGGCTAGTTACTTTTTGTGTTCGGTTTAGATTGACTATGTTTACATTGTCCTCTCAAAAGAACTCCCTAATAAGTATACGAACATAAGACAAATTCATATTTGGGTTTAACATTGCATCGTACAATGAACCTTCTTCTGACCTCCTTTCAATATTGATAACAATATCGATTAATCATTTCGAAATATCATAATCATATTACCAGTTTGAAGATCCCCGGCCCCAGCCTTGGGTGTTGTTGAAGATGTAGTCATTGATGTGCGCTGAGTCAGTGTCGGAGGAACGGTAGTCGGAATAACGGTAGTAGGAGCTGCAGATATACAAACGTTTAATTTGTACAAAATTTATCGTTCATATCACAGTTGAACAACTTTGGGGGAAATGGAATGAAGGTTCTCCGGGTCAGAGCAGCAGTCAAACTGAAGATTTGATCATTTCATTCAGTACAAAATTTACTGCTTGGATCATCATTATTTTGATTATTAAACAAATATATCATCTTGTTGTTCTTGTTGTTGCAGTTATTATTATATATTTTTTTTTTTTTTTTTTGTTGATGATAATGACGTTGTTGTTGTTTAAATTTTAATTTCAGTCCATAAACCTTTTTAGGTTTAATGAATCGTTTTGTTTTTACAGCTAGGCTAGTTGAAAGATATACACAATGCGCACATTTGTAGTAATTTAATAATTTGTTACTAAAAGCTATTTAACAATATGCAAAAGGCCTTTTCCAAAATGTTAGTTTGTATATAAACCAGATGCCAAATACAAAGGCATACAATCCGCTACATTGCAATGGCTTAATTTGGTAGTCGGACGATGAAACCCCGGATTAAACTAACCTGGTAGCATTATTTCTGTTATTCGAATATCGTCGATTCCCACGTCAGGGTTTCCATTATCACGTACAGCGGTGAAAGATATCTATAACAAAAGTAAATAAAAAGCAGCGTGCAGTTAATATACTTTTTTTTTTTTTTAATATTTTTTACGAGATTATACTTATTTCAGTTAACCGTAAATAAGCTTAGATTTTATCTTCTTTTGTGACTACTGATATTTTGAAATTGTACAACTTGAAGTATAATATCATGGAATTACAACATAGTTGAAGGCACTATAATGTATAATTAGAACATTACCAGCTATTTCGTCAGAAAAGGTACAAATTTAACTTTTAGTTCAATCATGTCTATTTTGTATAAAACTTCTTCCATAACTAGTATATAAGTATAGCTCTGAATAAGTTACAAATTGTAAAGTTATATTTATTTGCTCTGAATACATATATTCCAAATCTAAAATGGAACATACTTTTACTCGATCTAGATAATGTGTGAAATGATAATGTATCACATTGGGTACCTCTATTTCAGATGAGCATGTGATATTCATTTCGAAATTCTCCCAATAACCTGACGTATCATTGAGAACGTGAGTCGTGGTGTGATTGGAGCAATTCGATAATATCTCTAGGTGGCCGTTGGTATTCCTGATGTAGTACCGAAAGGTGAATATTCTGGTACCCGGAGGAAGGACTGGTAGGTAGGAGATTGCCTGATCATTTACGTTTCTCAAATCCCTTGCGTAAAAGTAGCGATCTACAACCCAAAAAGAAATACAAGACCTGTTTTTTATTGGGCGAATCCTTTTGAAAACAACATCATCTATTAATTACAAATAAATAATTGATTAACTTAACAATATTGATGTATGTAACTATTGATATAACTTATATGATCAATACAAATTAAATATATCACAATTTTCAAGTCAATGATAAAGCTTAGCGCGGTCGGATTATATAATTGAATGGGTAATGACAGGGGACACACGTTATTTGTTTTTCTTAAATTTGGTAAATGTGCTATACCAATCAAGTCGGAGGCATTGTTCGTGTAAAACTGGCATTATAGCGTTTTCGCAACCTCACCGCGGCCGTAGAAATTTGCGGGTCGTGTACAAAATCGCCATCTTCCTATGGAAACAGCGGCCCGATCGTTCTTGAGCTGATATCAACGACCGTTCTTGCACGCATTTACGTCCGTCAATATGCGACCGCCGAATCAGTCAACAGCCAATCATCACTCGCCGCTCGTAGCGCGAGGTCAAACGTTCATCATCAGCGACCGCACGTGTGTAGTGTGTGTGTGTGTAGTGTGTGTAGTGTGTGTGTGTGTGTGTAGGAACGAGTTGAATAAATACGGTCAAATTTAGTTTTTTGTTTTAATTACCTCTTTAGGGAAAAGGATTTTGAATTCGCTTATACTGTTATGCATTTCTTTGTTTAGGCATGTAGGGACTGTTCTGGAGAGCCTGTTATTTATTTATTTTTTATTTTGTTTAAGATATTTGTTTTGTATGGCCAGGGGAGCTTTAGGAGCTTGACAGATTACTTTAAGATTATATTATTTTATCTCAGTTCCTCGGGTTGGGTCAGTGCTGTTCTGTAGGGTGTGTGTGTATGTGTGGTATGATGATGTGGGTTCCGTTTTCTGCTCATCATTGTATATTATTTGTGCTATGTTGCAGTGTTATAGGAAGAATATATAGGGCTGTCATTTTCTTTGTTAATGCCTATGGTCGAGTTAGATAAAATGAACTCCAATTTGACCTTTGTATCATTAAATGTAAGAGGTCTTAGAGATAAAGTTAAGAGGAGGAATGTATTAGAATGGTGTAAAAGTAAAGGAAGTAATATCATTTTTTTGCAAGAAACGTATAGTACTCGTGACGTTGAAGAAAAGTGGAAGTTAGATTGGAGAGGGCCAATGATGTTTAGTCATGGGACAAATCACAGTAAAGGAGTTTTAGTTTTGGTTACTCAGAGTTTTGGCTTTAAGATAGAACAAACGATAATAGATGGAGAGGGAAGATACATATTTTTAAAAGGAGAAGTTCAAGGAGTAACAGTATTGTTAGGTAATGTTTATTTTCCTACAAAAGATAAAGAATAGATGCAAGTTGATTTTTTGGTGAAGTTAGATAAGGTCATGTTTGAATTAGAAGTTCGAGATTATATTATTTTATTAGGAGGAGATTTTAATACTATAATGAATTTTGAATTGGGTTATCTGGGATCTAATACTGTTTTTAAAGTAAAGTTTCGTGATTTATTGGTGAATTTCCTCTCTAAATATGATTTGATAGATATATGGAGAAAACGAAATCCTCAAGAAAGACAATTTACTTTTAGACAGAATTGGCCAGTAGTTCAAAGTAGATTGGACTATTGGTTCATATCATCAAAATTGGAAAAATTAGTAAGTGTAAGTGATATTTTGATATCAATTACACCAGACCACTCTGGCATTAGGATTAAAATTAGGCATCTGATAGAAAGATTGTGTTATGGTAAATCATATTGGAAATTTAATAATAGTTTGTGTTTGGACAAGGAATTTGTTGAGGGATTGACAGGTGAAATTTTGAATTTGGATAAGAAATGGCGTCCGCAAATTGGGAATAAAGTTATATTTTGGGATTTCATTAAAATGAAGATGAGGGAATATACAATAAGATACTCTTCTGGAAAAGCTAAGAAAAGAAGAGAAAAGATTGAAAAAGTAGGAAATAAAGTGGAAGATTTAGAAGAACAATTAGTAAATACACCTTTAAAAATTATTAGTGAACAAATTGAGGAGATACGAATGCAGTTAAAGAATGTATATGAGTATTATAATCAAGGGGTAAGGGTGAGATCCCGGGCAGCATGGTTTGAAGAGGGAGAAACAAATATGCAGTATTTTGAACAGCTTTTAAAAACTAATAAGAGAAAAAAGTGTAATTAAAGAGATTTATAATGAAGAGGATAACATTATACAAGACACAAATGGTATATTAGATGTGATTAAAATATTTTATAAAAATTTGTATTCATTAAAGGATATAGAATTAATAGATGGAAGTGGTACTGTATTTTTAAAGGATATACCTAAATTAAGTAGAGATAGTCAGGAATTATGTGAAGGTAAAATGGTGAAAGAAGAATGCCATAATGTTTTGAAGGAAATGAAATTAAATAAATCACCGGGTAATGATGGTTTTACTGTAGAATTTTACTGCACTTTTTGGCCGGTTTTGGGAGACATGGTGGTAGACGCATTCAATTAAGCTTTTGATTTTTTTTAATTTTTTTTTTAATTTGATTCATTTATTATTGCAACTGATAAAACATAGTTGGCTTGATACAAATTAAAATACAATATAATATAATATACAAATATATGAAACACAATTAAACAAATATGTAAAAGGCAAATAATATTAAATGACTAAATGAATCTTATATATAAAACAAACAAACATTTTTTTAAAGTACAAATACACCTCGAAAGACCAGACAAGATAACCCAAACAAAATCAATCCCACGGGAACCCGGACGACCACAAGGCAGATCAGCCCGGGAACTCGGAAGAAAAAAAAAATAGAAAGAAAAAACCCAAAGGAACCCATCCCGTGCGAGAAAATAATTTTTATTACCACAAAAATGAAGGAAAGAAACATGCAGAAAGCACCCACAAGTACAAAGTGGCTAAAAGCGAACCATCACTAGCATACGCAAACATAGTTTCACATACTCACAGTCACTCACACAGCACACACACATATGCACACACGCACACTCTCTCACACACACACACACACACACAGACCACAACCATAACGCAACTACTCACATCAGCGCTCCTCACAACATATCCACACACCAAACATACACACAGATCACGCATACACATACGACCACGTAGACACAAACTCATTCATCGAACATTGCATAAGTGTTCGCCCCATATTACCCAGGGAGCAAACACCACCCTTTTTTAGGATATCAAACATGGAATGTTATAAAAGGTTGTGCATCAGAAATGTCTTCTAGGACCTTCTAGGATCACAACCTAGGTGCACAACCTCGCGATCTAGCTACTGGAGTCCACAAAACGCGTATGAACGATTTAACCCCTAATGTACGTACATAGCGCCTTAAATCCTAGGGTTCATGAAGGTTTCTCTCTGCTATTTTCACAATAACACTAAAACGCATAATAATATCATCAAATTGCTTCAGATTCGTGATCTGTAGGTTTCTCGTGCATCGTTTGATACCACATTTGACCGCATCATATCTTTTTTTTAATGTGTCACGTGTCATTTTTAAGTCACGTGTCATACAAACAACATTAAATTGCATGTTCAGTTATGTACAAAAACGCATTGAAATGTTACGACTATTTAAAACCGTTACACACTTTTTATTGGAAAGTCTTCAAATGGCATTCAATGTTATTGTGGAAAGTTTTTCAAATGATATAAACAAAGTAATAAAACAATAGAACACATAACGTATTAACAAAAACAATAAAATACATAAGAATATGAGTTCTTTATAGTGTATCTTATTGGTATATGTTTTTACTAATCATCATAATAGAAGTAAACGCATTTATTTAGTTCACATCTTGATAATGAAATGCACAATTATAATGTAGATATAGCAATATAGACCATGAATGCAAACTATGTCATAGGCCCTAAATATAGAAATATCCATCATGAAAGAACCCTTACATATTTAGAACAATATCATTGTACTGTTTGAATCCGATGACATTGCATTACTTGTCATTGATGGTGATCACAGCATCCTACGGAGAAGCATCTCCTGTATTGAGAAAAGATCTTTAAATAGCTTGTATATTGCAGCTTTTCAAAGATTTGAATCTATCGAACTGGTCAGTATGATTGGATTAACAGCTATAGTTACATTAGGTGGACTGCATGTGTCTCAGGGCTCATAACAAATTGCCTTACTTGCCAATGACCACGAATGTCTAGCCGTAATTTGTAATAAGTGCATTAGTATCACTGGCGTAGCGAGTTACGTAATACCTATTCACTGGGGGGGACTGTAATCCGATGAATGAATAGCTCACCCCCCCCCCCCCCCCCCCCCCCCACTTGAATGGGTATCAATGTCATGTCTACGCCCGTGTGCATTATGATTACCCATCACTTAATGAAATGGTCAAAATAGTGTCACACTAATTTCATAGGGATAGTGTAAATTAGGGTAGTGGTTTCCACATTTCAGGTATATACTACCCGAGTTCAAGATCCGTCATTATACAGACACATGTAATGATGTCGTCATTGACATGGTGACAACTCTGTGAGCCACTTAATACCCGACAACCACAGATAATACAAGAAAGCCAGTCTTCAGATTTGTGGATTCTCTAAGACTAGGACTCGGACATGGAAATCCCCTTCCATTATTGCGCTCACTTTATTCCCACTTCCCTGGTCAAGTATTTAAGCGGTTTATTCAAAACACTGTTCACACTGAGGAACCTCAGAGCGTTTTCTGCAAAACATCTATGGTTAATAAAACTAAATGATTGTCGAGCACATCATTGTTACTCTTTAGCGGATGATGTACTGTACATACATTATATGCTGTTTAGTTTTTAGAGGGATATCATACAGCAAAATTCTTTAGTAGTATAAATCAACATATCCAAAAGTATATGTCTAGGTGTATTCACATTGGTCGAAAATACCATAGAGTATCATTTATATTGGCATCTAAAAAGAACTGATGTTCTTTATGTGATATGTCGCATGAGGATGTTGTTGTTAATGTGTCACTTTGTAGGCCTTGTCCACTCTTTTCTGGATCTCATCAGGCTAGTCTTGATAACGATACTAACACCCTTCCTTGAGTACAATGTGGGAATATTAGTGTACTTCTTGGCTTTTCTTCTTCGTATGAATGGTATTTGTTGAGCTTTACAGAATGTCATCTAATCAGTGGAGAAAGACTCATCCCAAAGATATGTCAGCTTTCATGCCCTGTTATTTTGACTTTGTATTCCAAACAATGTCGATACACCCTCGTATCCCCAGCACCCTCCTATTTTAATATTGAAGTGCCAATCGCAAACCAAATTTGTATGCAGGTCTTGTAATGTAAAATGCGACAATGCATAAACACTACAACATTTATTTGTTTGAAATATTATACACAATAAAAAAGAAGCAAATACGGTTATAATCATTGTAAACATTATTGATTTTATGGTTATTTTATGTATCTGTCTAGACCTAAACATATTTACAAAGGCCTGCAATATATTATAAAGTTTTTGCTTGTAATAACGATTGGAAGGACACATGATTTCTAATCATGAGTTCCCGAGTTCGGAACCAGAGAGTGCCCGGAAGGATGGAACGTGATTCTTTAGCACTGTTTTCGCATACAAGGTGCCAGGCTGAGGAAGACTCCCCAGGGAGAGGAAATGTTCTACTTAGTGTGCTGGAATTTATTACAGTATGTATCCAATGCTGGGACTCTGGGAGTAAAAAATAATCACTTGCGCCGCAAGCGTCAAATAGACAGAACGTTCGCTATATATAGCAGCCATGCACCTCATATGTCATTATGATTATTACACTTATTACTCTTGATGTGAGTTCCTTGTTTCAAATTATTTTGTTTTGTATTGTTTTATCATTGTGTTTTGCCAGTATACATATTAAATGCCATTCAACATTTAGTTTATGTTTTAACGGATATAAAATGTGTCATTCTAATCTCAAACATTTCCATAAATTGTTGTCCAATTAAAAGTATGTGAAATTCTCATTTTCTATGTCTGACACGTGACATATAAAGACCGGTGACATAAAAACCATAGATATAAAAAGGCCACAATTTGGTATCAAAAGATGCCCACATATATATGGAAAGACATATCCAAAGAATGCGATGATAGCAGCATGCGTATTGGTTGTAATCTTGAAAAATAACAGAGTAGAACATTCATGAACCCTAAGGATTTAAGGCGCTTTTAACGTACAGTAGGGATAACGATCCTTCATATGTGTTTTGTGGACTTCCAGTAGCTAGTTCGCGAGGTTGTGCACCTAGGTTGTGCTTCTACAAGGTCCTAGAAGACAATAGTGTGCCCCAACCTTTTATAACATTCCATGTCTGTAAAACCCCCTTTGCTCCCTGGGTATATGGGTATAAACACTCCTGCATGCACAATCATCACTGTGGTAAAGGTACTCGCACGAGGAAATTCTCATCCTAGATTCCATCAAAAAATACCCGTCCAGACCCCCTAGCCCCAACCCGCCATGTATAGAGGGGAATTGTCAACTTCTCAAAAACAAGGGGTCATAACATTGATTGAGAAGGAAGGTAAAGATGATGTTTTGTTTGTAAAAAAATATAGACCGACTATCACACTTTTAAATGTGGACTATAAGATCAGTCTCGAATGTTTTGGCAAAAGAGAATGAAAGAAGTACTTGGTGAAATATAGTCCATCATGACTTAAGTTGGTATATATTCAAAAATAGAAACTATATAGAGGAAGAGGGCAGTACGTTTAATAGATGATAGTGATATTTTATTCATTGAATAGATCTGTTGGTTTTTTAGGCGCCGTTGATTTTGAGAAGGCATTTGATTCTATTTGTCACATAGGTATTTATTTAATGTTTGTGAAATTATATTGGATTTGGGAATCCTTCTGTAATTCGGGTTCAGATGTTATATAAAGATAAGTAGTTGTGTAATGAATGGCGGGCATTCAACGGGTTATTTTGATATTTTGAGGGGGGTGAGGCAAGGGGATCCTCTCTCCGCCTTATTTATATTTGATAGCCATTGAAACTGTGGCTCTTGTTATTAGGGAAAGATGTTAATTTTCAAGGAATTAAATTCGGGGATTTGAAGTTAAAAGCAAGTAACTGTATGCTCGATAATATTACAATATTTGTTAAAGAGTTTAAATCTCTATATAAAAAGATTACAAAAAGATTTTTGAAGATTTTTGACAAAATTAGTGGACTTAAGGTTAATAGAGGAAAAAAACAAATTTTTTTTTTGGATGGGATGTGATAATGACATACCAGGAGAACCCACTTTGGGAAATTTAGTTCATGAAATAAAGATTTTAGGTGTGTATAATACACGTAATTAAATACGGAAAGATGTTTTTGAATTATAAAGAAGTATTAAGTAAAATAGAAACGTTTATTAGGTGGGTGGAAGCAAGGGATTTAACAATGATGGGAAAAATTCAGTTATTAAAAACGTATGCACTTCAAAATTAAATTTGAGTTCCTTCTTTAATTTCGGGTACCTCGGTGGGTTTATGAGGAAGTTGATAAACTCTCATTTGATTTTTTGTGGACATGGTAAGGATCGAATTAAGAGAAAAATTTTGTATCAGAATTATGAATTTGGAGGACTTAGAATGAATAATTTGAAATTTTTGTACAAAACTCAACGAATAATTGTGGGCTTAATACTCACGTCTAGTTTGTAGGGGACTAGCATTCAGGATGGAAAGTTTATTTTGATCTTAATGCTGTAGGGACCAGTAGGAGGAAGGTTTGTGTTTTTATGTGACTATGATATTCATCAAGATAGATTTAACAAGAAGTTCCGCCCTTTTATGTAGACATCTTTCTAAAGTTTGGCAAGATATATGAAAATTGTAGACACTTTGAATAATGAAAAAAGTAATCCCATTGTTTCTAATAATAGACAATGTGTGCTTAAGAAATAGAATGAATTTTTGATAAAGATTTATTACAGACGAGGATCTAAGCAAGGTGTCTGATATAATGCTGAATGGTAGTTTGAGATCTGTTGCTCACTTTTTAGGCTTGGGAATAATAAGGAGAGGATTATTAAAGATCATGATATTATTGGTGCATTGCCTCTTCAATGGAAAGATGGTAAAGCTATGAGTGACTTTATTCAAGTAGGATATGTTCGAGCACATTTGAAAGTTAGATTAGAAAAGTTTTGGGATATATAGGAATGTTAATTGATTTAAAATGCTAGGTCATATGTATGAATATTTAGTTTAAATTTTCAAAGGTATATAATATGTGTATTGGGGATGGACATACTAATTTTGATTATAGTAATGAAGAATTGAAGAATATATTTTTAAGATTAAAGAGCGCAGTTTTGGGGCGGTAAGTTTGAGAGAATTCAATATAAATTATTGCATAGGGCATTATATACAAAAGAACATTTATTTAGGTTTGGATTTGTTATTGATAATTTATTGCTCTTTTGTGTAAAAATGAGATTGAGACATATTCACATTTATTTTTTAATGCTTATACGATACGTACAAAGGTTTTGGTTAGATATAATAGAAATATTTTGATTTGATTGAAATTAGGAATGTTGATTGGAAAATAATTTTTGTAGGACTGGCAGGTAGATTGCATAGAGTTAAGTATTGTAACTCTATTATTTTTATTGTTAAAACATACTATTTATTCTTTTAGAACTAAAAGGTGTACTTCCTTCTGTACGGAAAGTACAGAAAATTATTTTGGATGTATGAAGAGACGAAGAAAAAAAAAGTGGCTATTAAAAAGGGTAAATTAGGAGTTCACTTACAAAAGTGGGAACACACATAAAATACTTTTAATATGATTAATTTTATTTTTGTTAGAAATTATAGGGATTTGTTAATTATTATTAAGGTTCTGGATCTCTACTCTTTTAACTGAATGTGACAGCTTTCTACATTGTTAATTAATTACTCTTTTAGGTTGAAATCGAGCAGATATACTGGAATGGGTGTCTGAGGTATGTGTGATGACTGTGGTGTGATCGGTGGTTGGGGTGGGGATGGGGGTTTTCTTGGGCTAAATGGGTGGGGATCGAGGGGGTAAAGGAGCATGCTTTAGTTCCTTTTATCTTAGTTATATAACTCTCCATTATGTTTATGTTTATGAAGTCAGGAAATTGAATATACAGTTGATTTGTATTTGTTTATGTATGTAAGATAATCATTTCTATTTTCGTTCATTATAATTGTATATGGTATATTTTGTTAGTATGTATAGTTCAAAGTAAAAGTGTATATATGGAGGAATAAAAATCACTTTAAAAAAAAAATGTGTAGTGTGCTGCCAGCTGTTCAACGATCCGAGTCTACCGTCCGCGTTGACCGAATTGCGGAACCGCTCTGTTAAGCGAGAGTTGTTGAGCACGGCGGACTTACCAATAGATCGTTCCTGGGTCGCTGGAAGGCCGCGTACGTCCCTGAGCGAAAAACAGCCCTATTTTTTAAAAGGCAGGAACATTAATTCGTTGTCTTATTTTTGCTGATGGGTTCAAGATTAAAGACTG
>JBAMJV010012224.1:0-50047 GCA_037951105.1 Echinarachnius parma
GTTAACTCGAGGGGTTAAATCAAATTATTATGATGTCTTATTGGCCGCTAGTGAATTAGAATGGACTATACTTATATTAATGATGCACTGACTACAAAGCGTTATCATGCCGGCAAGGGGAAATCAATCTAACAATTTCTTACGTTTGTAATTATATCAAACAGGCAATTCATACTTACGTCTAGCACTGGCTCAGCACTGGATAAATCCACTGCTAGACGCAGATATGAATGGAAATGTCTAGCATCAGTCTGGCATAACTTTGATCCACTGCTTGATCCACTGTTGATCCACTGTTGATGCTAGACACACGTCTAGCACAAGGTAGCGCATGCGCATTTACGGTATTGCGCGTTCAGAATTTGCAAGTCATCGTTACGTCACAATAGAAGTGTACTAGAGCGCATGCCCAGTCATGTCCTAGACAGACTTTCGATCCACTGTTGTATTCATACTGGCGCGTCAGTTATCCACTGTTGATGCCGAGTATGAATGGTCGGCTTTTCGTCAATGCACTGGCTAGCGGCAGTGGATTTATCCAGGTGCCGAGCCAGTGCTAGACGTAAGTGATGAATTGCCTGTTAGATCGCAAAAAATGGTGCGATTTACAATCGCTGTTGTACAATTTTTTGCTCGTTAATGATAATTATTCCGCTCAACTGTAAAGTAATACTCAAAACTGTCAAGTGTTATCGCGACTACAATGTTTGTTTTGCTTATTTTGTATTATAAATAATAATCGTCGTATACTGCAATTTTTTTGGTCTTTTTTTTGGTGGTAAGTTTTGTGGAGGAAAAAAGGAAAGCAGAGACAGCGAGTGGTAGACATGGTAGAGGGGAGGAGAAAGGGAGAGAGATATAGAAAGAGTGATGGGGTTAGCAATAGCTGTAACATCACAAGGGCTTGGGGTGCACGAGGCCCCCCCCCCCCCCACCCCCCCCCCACCCCCGTAATTTACAAAATAGGGTAACAATTTTTTTGTGTAAATAAATAAATACAGTACAGACGGTGTGCCCCCACATTATATGTTTACTTCCAATCAGCCCGATCATGCTACGCCACTGGGGGGGGGGGGGGGGGGGGGGGGGGTATGAATGAGAGCCAGGGGCGAGGCCGAGAAACAAAAGAAGTAAAACAATGCAAAAGGACAAAATACACAAGTGCCAATGCCTCACAAAATAATCAATCAATACCGTAGGACACAAAGCTAAAACAACTAAAAGAATAATGAAGGACAAAACCAACAATTAACACAATCACTTCATAAATCGATATGGGAATTAGGACATACGTGTATTATAGCGACCATTTTTTGTTGTTGGTCAGATGGTCAAATTATTGATTTACCTCGGTGGAAAGTAGACCGGAGCGAAGTTAACCAAAACAAACCATAGGAATGAAACACAAGGCATGCATGTTTCACAATATTTTGTTTTTGTTTTTGTTTTATACGCAATCATGTTCGTTTTTGTCACTTGTGACTGTATAATATATATATATATATAAATTTAGTATATATACCCTAGGCTATAATCAACAAATAATAAAAATAATACAAACTGTATGTGTTCAACCAACAATATTATGTAATATAATAATATAATAAAGCTATCATAAAATGAGCAAAGAAACATGGGCTTTCCCGGCCTGGGTGCCCAATTTTCTTTGTTCATTTTCATTGATTCTGGTCAGTTTGGCAATGACTGTTACTTGATCCCTTAAAAAAAAAACGCCACTTAATAATAATAATATCAAGCATTTATAAAGCGCCATCTATCTAGGTAGCCTATTCCGAGGCGCATAACAAAGGAAAGAAGAATAAAAACAGAGGAAAACTTAAACAAGCACAAATACCAATACAAGCAACTAATATATTAATAAGCTACACTAAACAAGTATGATTTTAATTTACTTTTAAACACTTCTAACTTCTAACTTAGTTCTGCGCTTCCGTATACAAGCCTTGGGAACAGAGTGTGCCGCTGTGTTCCAATTCATTGTTATGGAAGCAGCTAACGTGCGGAAGGGCACTAACAACCCACACATCGAATAGCGCCAAAAGGCTTTGGTTGTGAGCGCCACTTCGCCACCACTCACTAGACTACGAGTGACCAGTATGATGACGTCATATCTAAAAGAAGATTCCAGCATGACCCGCGGTGTCGGACTAGCTCGGCAATTGCATCATACGGCCCGATTGTATCCGATTTTCTATATGCGCAATATTATGGGACCTAGCTATATCACCTATACATATTTATGTGTACTATCATATTTCAGATACGCAGGAGTTTGAACAAAAAAACACAAAACAAAAACAAAAACAAACGCCGTTCTCGTGCCTAATGGACGACCGGCGCATTTTTGCCAGGGTGTATTTTGCCCGTATTTTAAAAAATTAATCCTTCCCGTTTTCACCTGACACTTGACAGGCAAATATATATTTGGTTAAAGTCAAAATATTACACGTTTTGCCCAAATATTAGTTATTCCACGACTGTGCCTGAAAATACCATAATTTGCCCAATTATAATATGAATTTCCTCAAATATCACATGCATGAGTTTGCCGCCGGAAATTGTCCGAAAAATTAATGACATGTTCAGTAATTGCCAAAATATTACATTTGTGCGCAGTTTGCCCGAATATTGCCGTTTTCAATCTCTCGTGGTGGTGGCGGTGGTGGTGGTGGTGGGGGGGGGGGGGGGGGGGGGTGTTCATTGTATACACCGCCAGACAGAAGTATGTCATGTGTGATAGCCGCATGTGAGACGCATGTGACACAGCCATGCATAATGTACATAAGTGCATGGCTCGATCCACAACAGTGAAAGTTCAGCATCCGACAATAAAGTGATCAACACTAGCGCTACGTGGTGTTGTATAATTCGGATCCTTGTAGTCGAGAGACATCACGTGACTTTGAACCAAACAAATGGAATGTGCGTCCGATCCCATGCACGTGATGCGTTTAAATCATGCATGCAATCCACCAGTGGCTAATGTAATGTAATGTAACGTGCAACATATTTCTAGGCGGGGCGGGGGCAGGCGAGGGGGCATAGCGACCTGGGGTGGGGGCTGCAGCCTCAAGGACCCCCCCCCCCCCCTAATAAACCTCCGATATGGACTTTTTTGTTGGAATTCTGAGGGAGAATTGAAAACGGGTTTTCTAGAGTTGAAAGAGAATCACAAAGCCTTTATAAAAGTCCCCAACTACATGTATTATACACAAACATTATTAGTGGAATATTTTTAGAGTATATTTTACTGTCAAATGTGCGACCGGTGTTTGACTATATTTGGAGGGTACTCAGTTGTTACCCTTTTTGAGCAAGTGGCGTATACGATCTATAAAATACATGTGTAATACATGGCTGAAAGATATATCGGGAAAAGGTTTTCAATTTAATTCCGCATTCCACCTCATCACCCATCCATGAATACGTACTTCCTTATTTTGTTAATGAATAGGAACCCCCTTTCATAAATACTGTATAATAATGTTATCACTCAATTCTGAGCATTATTCCTGTTGGAATTATTTATTTATGCTGGAATATTTGTCATATCATGTTATATCATATAATTATGATCACAATTATCTCATATACATTAATTTATTTATCATTGGTAATACATTTTTTTACTGAATCTATATTTATGATCAACCTGAAATGATGCGGAAATGTCCCTCCTTTCTCTTCATGTCCACTCCTCCTGCTCATTGACTGATATCCATCTCATGTCACGATTTCTCTAACTGTCCCACTCCTTCGTGATTTATTCACTTAAAGGTACCGTTGAGTATTGGTATTTCCCGAAGTGCCCCCCGATATTTTGTATGAGATAATGAAAACTGGACTGTCAATTTGAAAGAACATACAATTTTAATGACAGAATAACTTTATTTGAACAAAATCGGTCAGAAACGGCTGAAATATCCATAAACATATTTTTATTCAAAAATTCTTCACCGAGGAAATGTTTGACTTTTTAGAAAAAAAATATTTAAATGCTTAAAGACTACTATGAAAAAAATCTGAATAGGTTTTTAAAAAGTTGTTGATGATATCTCTATTGAATCATTATTTTTACAAAACATTAAATGCACAATTTTGTATAAAAAATGGCTAAAACCAGTGATTTTTTTAAATAGCGCCCTCTTGAGTTGTAACGGCTCTTTTTGAATGATAACAGGGGTTTACTTAGTCGTTTGTAATAATTGTGTATACTTTTCGAGCATGGTGAAGTTATAACTATTACTTTGTAATGGTGCAGGGTTTGGGTACTAAAGTTAAGTTTGACCAATACTCAACTATCCCTTTAATTACGAGGAACGTTTTTGTGTATTCTCTAGATGTTATATTTGTAATGGTATATGCAGGCTGTCGATTTCTTTTTTTTTAATACCGTATGGTGTTTTATTTTGAATGTCCACTTTCACTTGCTGCCCATCTTTAGTATTGTATTCTCATTCATGGTTCATGTTTGTTTATAATTCTGTATACCGTATTTGTTTATTCTCTGTATATTTTGCCATGTAAATGTTATATTATTTCGATGTGTCAGCCAGTTGAGCCAAACTCTTTTTAACTTTTTTTTTATATGGACAATAAAATGTATCTATCGATCTATCAATCTTCTCAACATGAGATTTACATAAACTATGGAGCGCCATTTGTAAACTGATAGGGAAACAATATTGTATACACTCAATTAACCCTATTTTGAAGCTGCGCATTATTTTAACATTTTGTTGAATGTGTCTGCCACCCGGCCTTTCTACAGATCGGGTTTCTAATTTTAAAAATGTATTTATAATAACTTGATAATCATACAAATGTGACTGGGAAATTAAACCAAAAGTGCAATGGCTTGAGAGCAGTAAAGAAGTAAAAGTACAAAGTCAGTGCAATGAGATCACAACAATACACATTTTATCAACTTTTGCGCATGCCGACAACATTATTAGATCCCTTTATTGCTGAAATTAATACGAATTCGGTTTAATGTTTAATGACAATTTGCACATTACATTTTATATTATATAGTTTGTAGATTGTAGAGAATTGATCAACATTGGATTGTGATACCCGGCCTTAAAGTGATGCCTGCAAAGTGTCTAAATCCACGAAAAATACTTGGAGCTTCCTCGTTTCTTTCTGCTGTGTTGTTTAGCTTATAGTAAGAGAAGATTAAAATAGGGTTAGATTTTTTCAAATGTCCCTTTGGTATGAAGAGTATATCATTGAACATCATTATTTCAATACCGTTGCCCATGAATTCTGTACTACGTGTGTAAACAAAGGGGTGCAAATATCTCAAACGGCTAATTATTTATATGACAATGTATGGAAGACTATCAGTATTCGGTGATAAAATATGAACTCAATATTCGTTTTTTCACTAGGTAAACAGTGTTTGTTTTCTTTCAAACTTTCACAAATCTTTCAATTGTATTTTACAATGATATTGATAGGATTGAAGTCTCAAATGTCATATTTGTGCAATATCTGACACTTTCCTGAATCACTTTAATTCTGTTCAGGTAGGGGTTATAATACCTTGTTTAATAAAACCTTGAAAATCATACAAAACAATGTGACTGGAAATTAGAAAAGAAAGCAATGGCTTGAGAGAAGTAATTCCTTTGTATAAAACACCAAACTATACCTTGAAAATCATAACGTGACTATAGGAAAGTACAAAGAAAGGCGATGACTGAGAGAAGTATATAAAACATCAAAAATTAATAACCTACTAAATGTCAT
Organism: Echinarachnius parma; assembly: GCA_037951105.1. Taxonomy (NCBI): domain Eukaryota; kingdom Metazoa; phylum Echinodermata; class Echinoidea; order Clypeasteroida; family Echinarachniidae; genus Echinarachnius; species Echinarachnius parma. The sequence continues at coordinate 5,776 of JBAMJV010012224.1, forward strand.
TTAGTAGGTTATTAATTTGACAATTTTGAAATTTGAAAATGACAATTATGCAAAATGTGACGGAAATTTTACAAGCAAGACGAGAGCTTGAGACTTAGATTTCTATGAAGCAATTCCCCGACACCAATTCCATTTATACGTGTCAATAGATTAGATTATAATAAACGATTAAAATACAATCTGACATTTGGTTGATGTTGAATGGAGCCAGACACAGTTCGCTCATACTTAGGACCACTGCAGAAACAACGAAAAGTATAGCAAACAGTGTTGTAGCTCGGGAGGGAGGGGGCGTCCCCCAGTGGCGTAGGGGGGGGGGGGGGGGGGGTTACACGCACTATTATTGGTGGCACACCTTATGTATTTCTTTGTTTTTTCAAGAAATGTCCCCTTATGTTTCCTATTGTTTTTTTTTTAATTATGGGGGGGGGGCACGTGCCCCCTCCCCCATGCTCCCATACCCCATAGCTACCCCACTGCGTGACCCCAATCATTCTGACGACTCTACGCCATTGATAACAATAGGATTTTCAAACTCCGTCAATAATTATATTCCACGGACTATTAATGTATTATCCCATTTGTGAGTGATCCTTGGCCACGAGTATTATGCAACAATGTGCATGGAACAAACCGTCTAACAAAAAATAGACACTGTTTTTTGTGTGTCCCTTTTCGACATAAATAAGTCAGAAATAACCAATTTTCTTTTGTAAATCTTACTAGGAGTAAAACGGTCAGCGAACCAGACACAGACACAGAGACTATTTTATTCTGTCTAGAGTCGACAAAAGTGAGAAAAAAAAGAAGAAGGACAAAAAATAAATTGGTGAGTCTGGGAGCCAGTCTAGCACCCAAAACCGCGGCGCGCGGTTAATCGAACCGCGGGCCTTCGAACAAAGCGATCGTTTCGTGTTGATTTACAAACCAAAATCCGCCGTGGAAATAATTGGTTCGCCCTTCGTTATTCGCGCCTATTTGAACACGTTCCATAACGCTCTATTACCAGTAGTATAGATGCTGTATTACATTTTGAATTCATACTGTATTTATATTTGCGAACACAAACCACAGAATCAATTTTTGAAATAAACTGATCTTTAGATTCCTTGTTGACCATTACATTGCGAGACAAACGAATATCATTAGCGATATTAATTATTATTAACGATACTATTTCCGCAATGAGTAATATATTTAGCAATATATATTATTGTTAGTTGAAAGTGTATTGTGACATCATGAACACCGCGGCTGTGTATGTGCGTTTCTTTGTTGTGTCTGTATTATGAGTTAACAACTATACGGTTAAACTGCTCTAGGCGACCACCTATATTATAAAGCCCAATTGGCTATTATAGACCACTCATCTTGACTCCCTTCAATACAATACAGTTTAAGCCTGGCGCAGACAGAGCCGACTCGACCCGATCCGACTAGTTTCAATCAGGCTAGAGTTGGTCCCGGTCGGTCGGAGCCGATTCATCGTGTTGAATCGGCCCAACTGGCATCCGACTGTCTCTCGACTGGCAAAATGTGTGTCGCGAGGCACTGAAACTGAGCCGATTCGAATGAAAAGCAGTCGGATCGGGTCGAGTCGGCTCTGTCTGCAGAGGGCTTTACATGTACTGATCTATACTGATAAAGACGGCCGAATTTCTCTCTCTTAATTTGGTGATCTTTATAGACCGGTTTGACTGTCATAATGTATTAGTTTTTTGTTAGCGCTTGTTACATTATACACCTCAACGAACATGATAAATATATTTATATGGCATCATATCCGACCGATTTTCACATTTTCAAAGAATGCCACTTGCCGCACAATGCATTGATTCCGAGTTATTCATTTCAACTCATGGAGTCATAATCGGAAAAAGGGGGACAACTATTTAGGAAGGTGTACTTCATTCCATGAAATGACCGAAGGGGGATGTGTGTAACTTACGCACTCGTAATAATGGTGATAATAACCAGGATGCCATAATCATTATACAAGTATGCCATTATGGCATGATATATCACTTTGGCTATAGACGTTTTTTTATAACCTGCACAGTTTACAAACATCAAACAATCAAATAATGCCATTACAAGTGGCTCAGTGGCGTATAGTGGGTCGGACTTATCGAGGGGGGGGGGGGGGGGCACATTGATAATACAGGGGTTATTGAGGGGGGCAACATTGATAATTCAGGGGTTATTGAGGGGGGCACATTGATAATTCAGGGGTTATTGAGGGGAGGGGGCACACACAAATTATTGGAGACACACCTTATGTATTTCTTGGTTTCAACAAAAATTCCCATTATGTTTGATATTTTCCCCCAAAAATGACTGGGGGGGGGGGGGGGAGCACTGCCCCCCCCCCCCCGTCCTCCCCGTAGCTACGCCTCTAAATTAGCCACGATATTGTTTTACCATCATAATCAATATGGTTACCAAATTCACCAATGGCAGCATTTTTAAAATCAACATAATTGCCATACAACTTAATTTCCCACAGGACCCGTATCTATACATGATGCTTGAATTAAAATAGAAAGTTCGCTGTGGCAGTGGCCGATAAAAAAAAACCGCAACAGATAAGAGTCACATAATGAGAACAGATTGAAGAGAGGGACGTTTTGGTGTAGAAATAATAAAGGAAAAGTAACATTACAGCCAAATTCGAAAACAAAAACCAAACAAAAAAACAATATAAAATGTACAAATGAAAAGGTATTTCACTATTTCAGCTAAACCTCCTATTACGATTTAATATTCCATTTAAAAACTAAGTCTTAGTATATATATTTTTTAGGAATTTTGAATTCAATAGTATAAAATTGCCCGGCAAACTTATTTCTAATCGATCATAACAATGTACCTTAATTCATCCTCTTTCTCATTTTATTTCAGAACGCCAACACAAATGGTATTACCTAATTAATTTCTCTGGTCATTGTATTCATCTTGTTCGTATTGATTCGTGCTCATTATACAGAAGCACAGCATGTAGTTATCGTGTTCATTCAACATTTTACCCCTTTCTCGAACTCCGACTGTTATGCAATCCCTGAATTCCCTTTTCGACAATTGAATGGTGGGTATTTATAATGCAACTCTTGTCAGCTTAAACAATCGCTTTACATCAAACACAATCATGCAGCACATCGACTTGAACAATCGAAAGAGAACACTCATTCGTTCAGTATCGCAGCTACGGGAGGAGATGGGGGGGGGGGGGGGGGGGGTTAGGGGCATGGGGAGAGCCTGCCCCCATAAAGATCAAGGAAAACAATGAACAAAATTATAAAGATCACATACAATCAAAAATCGCAAAAGGAAACAATAAAATAGGGCCCGCATAGATTTTGCCGCCAATTCAAGTAACTCGCCCATCTACTGTACAAAACTGTTTTGCATAATATATACCCCCTTCTCTATAATTATCATCTCTCGGCTCTCCGCATCTGTCTCAACATAGTTGTGTACCCCTTCCCCGGCAGTGGCGTATCCGGCGTAAAACTCTGGGTCAAATAGAGGGTAGATATTTTACCCAATGGGATATTACGTGACTGTGAGGAATATAATGGAATATTCATGATCTATGAAAATGATGTATTTCTGCATTTCTTTTTCTTTCCACAAGGAAAGGGAGACAGCATGAAGGGGGGGGGGGGGGGGGTGGTCCCCTAATGTAGTCCCCTTGTCTATACGCCTTTATACTTTCCCCCTCGCGTTCTCACTTTCGATCTCTCTGCATGTGTGCTGACAGTATACACAAAGGCCTATACGCTCCGTAGGTATAGGCCTACGTAAAATCGTTAGCCAACAAAAGAAGACAAGACTCGCACAAGAGCTTCCTAATACTTTCTTTTGTTCGCGTTGTCTGTTGAGAGTGTGCGAGAAGCGCGCGAAATTCGAGTCCAAGCAGGGGACGCGACGCCGTGCGCCACCGCAATACCCACCCCCATTTTAGTTTCACAATATTGAGTAAATACTTTCACTTTGAACACAGCTAGCATACCGGCCAACATAATTATTAAATTTTAGGGTTGGGGAGTGGGGAAGCTTCGTGATAATCTTTATTTTTGCCTTTATATTACTGTAGTGTTTTGTTTCTTGTCAACATAAAGGTTTTGAATAATTTTTTTTCAACACTTCTTGGCTGTATAGGTCCTTTTGGATCCCCCCAGAAATTGTTTCCCTTTTTTTTAATTGTCTGTCTATAAACAATCAATTTCTTTTTTTGTCCCCTCTTCATTTAACATTGAAATGTATTTTTATTTAGTATAACAAACCTATTGATTTATTTTTTGTCCGAAATTATTTTCGGTATAGCCCCAAATCGTAAAATTTGATTTGAATTTATTTGAAATTAGGTAATATTATCCCATGAAACTTTATACGAACAACCCCTGTTAATCATTACTCACATCAAACTAATAATCATTATACACACACAGAACCAAATTGTTCAACATGATATAATAATAACATATTTAGGGAAAGTTATTATTATTCAAAAATCTTGTATTGACCAATCATAACCTTTCGCGATTGATTTCTTTGAATTTTCAAGAGGAAATGAGATCCCGAATTGAGTGAAAGCAAATTCCGGGTATCAACTATCATAGATACATTTCCTTGAATTATTCCCCATTCAAGGATTACTAGGTCCGTGAACAACTTTCGATTCCTTAGTATAATTATGTATAGGCATACATCTAATAATTCAATTAAAGGGATCTAGTAACTTTGTCCAAATCCACAAAACTTACTTATATAACTGTATAGGGGTTCTATCACATATCGTACCTTCGTATTACTAACAGAACTGACATGGAACATGTTCCGGTTTTCCAAATTTCTCCTTTGTTATAAATATATCTATCATAAATGATAGAAGTGTTCGGATTTATAATCATCTACGGGAAAATTTAAACTGCATGTGTATAAAGCCCGCAATGCCAATAGTATCACTTTGCCATTTCGCTCATAACTCGGTCATAATTAATGACACTTGCCCTGATATTTTCACACATCACTAATTGGGCACTGGACATGTTTATAAAGATCACACAAAACACTTTTTACCAAGACTTCGTCAGTTTTGTGCACATTTCAACAAATTTACTAGATCCCTTTAAATTGTACTTTCGGTGTCCTGGAAGGGCTAATTATACATCAGTTTAAAGGGGAAGTTGAGTTTTGGTATAGAGGGCGCTACACAAAATAACTTTTTTTGTGTGTGAGATAATGAAAAACCTAGGGTTAGAGTGTCAAATTTGAAAGAGCATATAATTTTAATGACAGAATAAACTTTGATCAAAATAACGTCAACAAAATAGTCGAAATTTTCATGGCAAAATGATACGTTTTGGCCAATAATCGATATGAGCGAAATTGAAAACAATGAAAATAAAAGGATATAGCACTTTTGAAAAAAAAGTTATGCTATATCTTGAAAATGCTTGCCAAAGTTATTTATAAGTATGATTACCGATATTTCACAACTCATAAAATGAACAAACAAGACAAGAATAAGTCAATAGTAATAAATTGAGTATACTATTACGATCTGTATATTGTACCGATAAACAATATTGTACTAATTTCTACCATACACACCAGTAATATACGTATTATACATTTTACAGTATACACTTTTTGCGCAAATAAAAATGTACAACCCTGAACCGCTTATATGGAACTAATACTGTAATAGGCATGTAGGCCTATAATTAATTCTAAATCGCATCGATGAAAGAAAAAGGGCCAATTAGTTCAAGTACAAATTTTACATTATTTTGTTGAAATCAAATGCATGACTGGTAATTATTATGCATACGTAACCACTCACGAATCTGTTAATATAAGTTACTGAATGCGATACGCGCAACAAATTTCAAGCAAATTGCAAATGTGAACAAAATGTCCCAGTTTTATGACAAAATATCCCCTTTGGTATTTGAATCCTGCAAATACGCCCAAATGCTAGTAATTATTTTCTTATTATCAGAAGTACGGTACTGAAATGCTTGCAGAAGTAGCCATTTAGGATTTATCACATTTACCCCTTGGCCAGGCGAAGGGGGGATTTTCGTAACCCCGTGACGGTTTGCTTGGAATTTGCCCAAACGACAAGCACAACGTTCAAGTACAAAGTCCGCTTTGGCCCATAGACGTAAATAAAAACATTAAGCCCGCTGTACGTACTACGGTGCTTTGTTTACATCCGAGCCCGCCCAAAATACTCGCTAAAATTTCGACCCCTGCGAAGCTTTCCGGGTGTGACGCACTTTCCCGACTAATATGGAATTTCAATTTTCGCGTCATTAGCTTGTAGTCCAGGCACTACAATATAAAAATAATGTGATAATATTAAGCACAATAACATCAAATCGTTTAATTTTCCCTTTATAACAGTAGCCAGATAAATTTGATAATAGTTTTTTATAATTATTTAACTTTTTCATGAACAAATTCTAGAATTTTAGTCAAATATTCTCATATTCTACGCCATAGACAATAATCGCAGGGCCATATATTTAGACTACGACACGTTTACGCTGTAGGTGAAGTGAATTATGACGTGTAAAATATTTGCTTTATTTTCACTTATTCTTGCAATATTTATGATGATTATAGGTAAAATATACTCTATATATACAAAATAGGTATACATAAATAATATATATGCGGCTCCATACACAATGTAAACATTTTTGCGATAGCCCCTTTTAAATATTTACCTATACTAAAATGGACTCGTCCTCCATTCATAATTTTCCCCCAGAATAGATTCGCGTGTGCGATCTTCTGAACGTAGTAAATTTGCATTGCGAACCGGTATTTCATCGCGCCAATTCATAACTCAGCAAAGAACGTACACAGTCAACCCGCCTTCCAAATGATCGAGGATAAATTTGAGTGCAATATGGACCACAGCCTTGCAGATAGTCCCGATTCGGGAAAATATTCCGTCTGTTTGGACTTTACGGAGTCAGATTTTGACTCATCAGGATATATTATGGGAAAAGAACGCGAAAGAAAGCCAGTTATTAGGACGTTGGTAAGCACAAATGAAATCGTATTTTCTATTTCATCACGTCGATTTTTTATTTTTCAGTTGGATTTGTTTTCGGTGTTTTTACGAAAATGGTGCGTCGATATTCAATTTCACACGATGGATTATATGTGAATACTAACACATTTGGAGTATTACTCGTGCTGTTTGTATTTGTTATTCTAGAAAAGTAGATATTTTCATTTTTCTTTGGCATGTCCGACATTTTCTGAGCACGAGGGCGAGAATTGGTAACGTGCCACCGCGACCATTTTATCGTGCGTGTACGTGTGTCAGGCCGTTACGTGCGGCGAGCGAACAAGGCATGGCACATCGTTCTGGTTTACATTTGTTACGTCCATAATACCCGGCGTAGTAAAGTTGCCAATTTGATAATTTCGTCATGACTTCTAATTTCTCTTCTTTATTTCAGCTAAGATAAAACTCTCTTTCCTCGTAAATAAACCTGTATTGATTTCTCGAGTTATGTTTGTGATTTGAACCATTTTCCTGGAAATATGTGATTAAATAGCCCGAATAATGCGACCGATCTGTACCATGCAAGTTCTCTGACTGGCAACGTTCTTTTGTCTCTGTTGTTGATAGCGCGCGAATATTTGAACGTTTTAACCCGCGGGAAAACTGGGCGGTATTAAAAAGCCAACCAAAACAAAGCGTTTCGCCAATGAATGCGAAATCGTTTCTTAGTTTACCACATACAGGCAATACCTTAGAATTATGAATTTGATATGTGAAGTTACTGTAAACCTCAGTTGTTTCAGAAATCATAATTTAATGAATCAGTTTGAATCAAGGACTGAAGGAGCTGAACATTTCATGACACATTCAGATTCACACTTTTTGTTGCAGTTTTGCCTTTTGGAAGAAAATAAAGCAGAACAAGTTTGAATAAAATAAATTGAACAATTGAAACCAAACTTTGTTTAGTTTTGATCAATTCTACTTTTTTTGGGGCAGCTTTGGAAGAAAATCAAGCAGAACAAGTTTGAATTAAATTGAACAATTAAAACAAAACTGTGTTTAGTTTTTATCAATTTAACCATGTTAACTTTTGCAATCGAATTGACTAGTATAATTATTGTACTTTAGTTTAGTAAACATATATTTTGTTAAACTCGAGACTAAAACTTTAAAAAGCAAACTTTTATTTTAAAATAGCCCTACACTACAGCCTAGAGTGTAGTCGTAGACATGGAATCAGCATTAATAATTAGGTTTGGTAATTGCCTAATTGGTAACAAAATTAGGTCTGCAATTTCTTGTTCAAAACAAGTATTGTAATATTGACATTTGAAAGATATAATTTGCAGATATCGTTTATAAAAAAATTTCATATTTGAACTTGAAGTTTAAAAATGGACTGGTGGTGGTAAATTTGTACTTCAGGATTTGATGTGATAATTAAAATGTTTTGGATGATAAGCGAGCTACTGACTAGGCACTACATACATGTACATGTACAGGATGTATACGAAAGTACCTCCTTGGTAGTACAATCAAACACAAAAATGTTATTCTGCTCCTACACAAACGTGTAACAATTGATGTACTTGGGGTTTGTAACTTTGTAAAACTGACTAAAAAAGCTGTCAACATTTATAACTACAATTATACAAATTTAGAATAATCGTGAATCAAACGTATCGTCTACAATTACAAAGTCTAACGTGACTTTTATCCTGGCTTAACAAGTTGCCAATGCCATCTTGAATCTTCAGTAAATTTAATCAAAAATTAAAATTGATTTTTCAGTGGCTACTTTTCAAACTTGCCTTCATAAAATTGCACTCTATAAATAATTGTATTTTAAAATTTGTTTGTATACATTGAACTCTATGCACAGGGCTCTTTTTATGATTTTGGAGGACTCTTTTTTGGCATTTTGGGGGCTAATTTGCCGGCCTCAGTGGCTCAGCCCCTGTGTTTTTTCCCCAAGTGCTGATTTGAGGGGATTCATTTCACTTTTTCGAGCCAGCAGATTGGTTCACTGTTCAGGCAATTTACTTGGTAAAACTAAAAGACTGTCTCAAATGTATTTATAAATTTGCCCAACTGGGCCACAAGGTCAAGGAAAAACAAATATTTATCAAGCATTGGATAACTTTGGATTTCTTGAAAGATATACTTAAGCAATATTTTGAGGCTGGGAAAAATTTTAATTTTATTTTTCAGGGGGCTTTTCAGCTTGTCGTTTTACATAGAATTCTATCAATCATTTCTATGCAAATTTATGGGGGCTCTTTTTTGGCCCAGAGTCCCCATTATGTACATTTTGTCACCGTTTTGACTTTTGAAGACAAATTAATTAATTGTACACCTGTTACATAATTGATGATTCCCTAAAGAAGATAAAGTGATGATAGTCAAATTACATGATCTGCAAGCATACCTGCGCTCTTGTCCTATACTAGCAGTGCTCAACATTAGGCCCACTGGTATGGGGCCTGGGCCAATGAAATGAATTAACTTAAAATTACAAGTATGCCTCGAATGGACAGCCAAAATGTAACAAAATTGCTCCAGATTCAGGTTTCGGGCCACTTAGAATTTGACAAAATCTTGTTTTTAACTGACCAACTAGGCAACAAATAATATCTACATGTACCGTTTTCTAGAGTTCATTGTTGTGATTAATCGCAAGTCAACAAATACGCGCATTTAGGCGCATCTTCTGACCTGCGTTTACTTTAACCCGAACTTTGCGATTGATCGCAACTCTTTATGCAACACCCCCCTGATTTATTTGGGAAAAGTGCCCATTTGAAAGAAGCTTTAATATGTCCCAACAGATGTTTTGATACTTTGAATGATGCAGCTGCTACATTAGTATTCATTGCCAAGCTCAGTTGAGTTTGCTTTTTGTTGGCGAACACTCTGTATCATTTGTTCTGTAATAGGATACTGGGGTGACCGTGAGGCCGGGGACTTGAAAAGGGGCCTAGCCCACTCACCAAGGCAATTGGGATCATTGCTGCCCATTGATGCCAATATGCTAGAATAACATATAATTTGAAATAGCGTAGCTGCACACATTACATTTAGCTTCCTTACTGCTTACTGCTTGGGGTGTATCTAAATTAGGTGTATCCAAGTTTATCTAGAGATCAGTGGAACTAATGTGTACATGTAGGGCCGGTCCTGCATCATGGTAGAGCTTCACCCCTGGGCCCCTGTAAACATGTAGACCTGTGAAGGTTACCGTGGTGACGTAATGTTTCTGAATGTTGAATAAATACATTGTCTAACAGTTACTACATGATATCAATTTTCCTTTTCAGTTATTTATATTTTGAGCAAATGTTACTGTACTGTATTTTGTATGCCATCACATAGTGCAGACACAAAATGTACAAAACTATTAGCGCTTTGCCATTGTATTTATACCATGGAGATCTACTAGTACATGTACGTCTTTATGCGCTTTTAATTTATAAGCAGATCAATTGCAACTAAGTTGCAAACAAATAATATATTATCGGAAATAATATCGCTATATTCGTTTGTCTCGCAATGTATGGTCAACTAGGAATCTAAAAGATCATGACGTTTCGTGTGCCGCTGCAACACTTTATCAAATGATATAATCTAATGTAGACAATCAGTTTTTATGCTCTACCGTGGCTCCAAACGCACAATCTCGCATAAGCGAGTACGTTCCTAATAGGTCAACAACGGGCCGCGTCGATTGGCCGGTGCACACGGGTACTCAACCAATCAACGGGACACAGGTTCGGCCCGCCTGCCGAACCAGCGTACGATACGTCGCCATGACACTACCCCGACCAACCGGCCCCCACCGGCTGATTCTACATTAGATTATATCATTTGACAAAGTGTTGCAGCGGCACACGAAACGTCATGATCGTTTATATTCCTAGTTGACCATACATTGCGAGACAAACGAATATCACTAGCGATATTATTTCCGATACTATATCCGCAATGGATAATATATTTACTATTAAACAATATATTGTTGTTAACTTGTTATCACATTAATATTTAACGGACAAAAAAACTATTGTCAAATTTTAAAAAGCAAGTTAAATATGTGCGTATGTCAAGTGGGAAGTGGCAACATAATGTTGCATTCAGGCAGCCCCAATTTTATGGGATAATCTCCCAGAATAATTATTTGAAAAATACAGATTTCATTTAAAAGTTTAGATTTTGCTTAAAATGAATAATACACACTTGCTTAATAAGTGATATTATGAATGCATCAATGCAGTAGGCTCTTTTGTTTGTTACATGTACTGTGACTTTCTTTGCTTGTAGTACAGTGCATGTAGGGACATGCTAAATTACCCATTTTGAAATGAGCTTTATAAATACAAATTGCCTGTTAAATAATTGATTACGATTCCAACTTATTTATTTATTAAATTCATTAAACGCAACTGCCGTAACACTCAATTCCATTCATGCACTAAACTGCTTAAAGTGCTAATTGCTAAAGTCTAAACACATCGTACACTTATCATACACATAAGATGAGGAGATAATAGATGAGACATGAGACAATTGGTTCTGAATTGATACAGTGAACATTTCCACATTCTATTTCAAGTATTGAGGCTGCAAGTCAATATTTTACGTAAGTAAGAAGTCATGTCGCAAAAATGCCACATAATATGTCAAATCAATTGTCAAAAATTGTCAATTGCTTTTATGGTGCGAAAATTGGAAATGAAAAAAAAAAGCAACAAAAAAAAAAGCAACAAATTGCATACACTTGGATATTGCATTTCTGGCAGTGTTTGATTTCACACCCGACTACACATACCATCTGGGTGGGCTTGTAATTTGAACAAACTTTACGTCATTCCGGATAGGGTAATGTCTAAAACTGTGAATCGCAGTATAATCAATAATTAATATTTATGTTGTAGTCAATCTAATCGTGCAAGCAATTGTCTCAGTAATTTTTTTTCTCTGGTGGCCTGGGCGGGCAATTAAAAAATGGTTATAAAATATAAATAGTTTTAACATTTTTGATTTTTGGTGGCCTAATCATACGAATGAATATATTGCAATATAGTGCAATATTACTTTGCTGAGTTTATGAATGTGTTGAAAGTGTGTTCTAATTTTTTCTTCTAATAGCTTGATGGTTTCCTTACACTTGTTTTTCATCCAAAGAAATTACAAAATATGACATTGGCATTTCAAATTCATTTTGTATGCGTGCGGCGTGCGATAGTTAATTTTTAAAAATACATAATTCATTCATTTATTTTTCTTGCAACTGAAGTATTGTACATATTGTAACTCATAGCAGTTTCACTTCAATTTTATTTTCATTTCCATCTCAGATCTAATATTTATGAAAGACTGTTGATGGGAATCTTGATGTATGTTTTTAAAACTGAAATTAAGAAATAAGGATGAATATTGATTTGAAGCCTGAGGCCCTGACGTGTGACCCACTTGATAATTCATGTACATAGTATGTAATGTGTATACTGTAGTAGTGGAATAGGTATGGATGTGAACATTGGAGAAAGTGCTAGAGAGAGGTAGACTACATGACTTAGTCAATTTCAACCTTGCAGCCAAAATGCCAGTGCGCCCTCTTTAGACAAATTCATTACAGTTAGCAGTACCAAACTAGTGTTGGCCCGTGTACAGAGAACGGTTTATAAGTCAATATTGCCTTTCCAACTAAACTGCAATGTCGCCCTCTTCAGTTTAAAACATTACAGTGAGCTGTGTCTAAATGCAATGTAAATGTATGTTTAGGTGTCCATGTAAAGGTTTGTAGACTACTCTATTTTTGTTCTTTACCTTTTACTAGTATGGTTGATATTTCCATTTCAGATTTGTAATTTCTTATTTGCTTTTTATCAAAGTAAACAAAATGGTTCGCACAGTTTATTTCAAAATGGTTCGCACAGTTCATTTTAAAATGGAGTAGAATTTTATTATGGAGTTATATGGACATCATACATTTTGACACCTTACATTCGCAACCCCTCTCTTTTTAGTGGACTGTTCCAAAATGAACTAGCAGTTTACTTGTACATGCTTCACAGTCTGGGGAAGTTTATAAACTTTAGGGGATGGTCCATTTTCCAAGTAGGAGTGGGGAACCCTTTTCCATTTTTACTGTTGGTTGTTTTTCAACTTTCAAGTCATCTAAAGTTATTTAGTTAAAGTGATCATCCAAAGTGATCCAGTTAGATAAATTTGTTAAATTCAACCAAAATCACTTGGAGCTTTCGCACTTCTCTCATACTTTGTTGTTCGGCTTTTATATATGGTAACAGAAAAATGAAATTTTTTAATTCTTCCATCTAGTACATGTATTCAAAATCAGAAAATACCTTGAAAAAGTCAATTTTCCGTCATGTACTGAGATAAATGTAGCAGTGAAAAAAATTTCACGGGGGCTCGGGGCCTCGGGCCAAATTCGCCCCTGAAAAAAAAATCATTAAAGACTAAAAAGAGCCCCCCCCCCCCCAAATGTTTTGCATAGAGTTCAATGCAAATCAAATTTTGAAGTGTTTTCACGCAGGCAAGCTTGAAAAGTACATGTAGCACCCGAAAATTGATATTATTTTTTCCCCTGATCTCTAGAATAGTTTATAATTAATACACGTACATGCACTTAAGGCCCATTAAGCCAACACTGACTGTACAGTCGTAATGGTTCGATGACTTCATTTTGACCTGTATTATGTTTTTTTTTCTTCATAGAGCACAATCACGTAACAAATCTTCCGTGCGTAAACAATCTTTTTCATTTGTTGTACAAAATTATAATATTTGATTCCCTGTACAGTAGAATTTGACAAAGAAAGGAATTTCAAATTCACTCAGTTGTGCGTCAGATGTATACAATGTATCATACATGATGTACAATGCAAAATGTGTGCTTTACTAGTTTACTCTAAAATTATAGATTCTTACAGGGTCACATTTTAAATGGTATTTGTTCAAAATTGCTTACACAAGGCTACAATACAAGGTAGCCATCAATATTGACAAATTTGACAATGAGACTTTATAATGAATCCCTCAATTTTTTGTCGGATGACATGACAACCTGAATGTTTTGCTGTTAAACTGAAATTTTAAGTATAACTCTTTTTACTCTTACACGCAATAAAACCATCTGGAAAAAGTTTAAAGGGTTAGACAAACTACATAATCTGTACAATTTTGATATTACAAAAAAAACAAAAACAAGGTCAACAATTTTGTAAGGAATTTTGAAACAGTTATTGAGCCAGTTGTGACAGGGATTAAATTCAGAATCTTCAGAAAACCTTCAAATCAGTAGGAAACTAGGAAATAGGAATTATCTTATTAACTATTTATTTATATTTATTTTATCTGGTGTTTATCATGCATGTCCTGTGGTTAAAATGGTCAAAGGGTAGGTGTGGCCACGCAGGGAACCATTTAGATTTGAACTCTTATCACATTTGAGACAAGTTTATTCCTCAAAAAGTGTCCCTGAACTTACTGTACATTGTAGCAAGAAGTTCTTTATTTGCAAGATATTTCACAAAATCGGAATGAAACAGTGATTATTTGCCCTTGAACCCAAAACAGAGTTGGGACTTTCTTTCTCGATGTTTAATGAAGGCGAAGCTGCGCTGAAATTACATTGGGATGATGAACTTAGCACAAAGTTCTTTCTTCACAAGATATTTCACAAAATCGGAATGAAAAAGTGATAAATTGCCCTTGAACCTAAATCAGAGTGGGTCTTTCTTACTATCTATGTTTTTTTAAATATTATAAAGCTGCGCTGAAATCACATTATGATGATAAAACATGTAGGGGAAAAAAGGGAAAAACCCTCAAAGGATGAACTATCAGTACAGTAAACAAACATTCATCACAAAACTTGAAACAAAAAGTAAAGGTTACAAACATATTTTTAAAATTGTATGATACTTTTCCAGATGTGATACATAATTAGTGTTTAATATATTACACATTTTTATTCCCTGTGATAATAAAGAGATTTTAAGTCATGATTTGGCAAACAATGACAAATGATTGAATTTGAAATAAGGGTAGTAAAGAACATATCAAAACAAGAAATAGGGGGAGAGATTCAGTTAACTTAAAATGCCAGGAATTAGTTATAAGAAAAAATGTTTGGGAAGCATGTTGCTATCTAAAATTATATTCGGAGGCACAGCTGAAGTACAATGTAATATTACAGTTACACTGGCTTTCAAGGGGAGATGAGAAAGATATTTTGTAGGTCTCTTTTACTTTGATAGATGTTGGTAAAGCATGAAAAAAGAAAAGAGGAATTGAGAAAGAGGGAGCTTGAGAAACTAGAGGGAGGGAGAGAGAGATAGGAGGGTAGCAAATTAGAAATCCTTTTCTGAATCAATTGAGAGAAAGACAAAAAACAAGTTAAAGGGAAGAGAGAGAGGGGGAGAGTTTTCTATTCATCTGCGCACACCTGAACGATCAATAATAAAACAAAGTTTCCAAGGATGGCACCACTGTCTCTGCTTTTGGAAAGAGAGAGAAGCGTTGTACATACATTGGACATCGGCCAATAGAAGCTGAGCTCTTTTTTAATGTAATGGGTGTGGGATTGGATAGGGCCTATGGTTAAATCACCCTGCATTTCGTGTTGTTTACTTGTGAAGCCCAAATGCTTTAAAAGTAGGACAAAGTTTGTGTTCTGTTCCTCTCCAATTTACAAGAGAGACTAGAGTAGAGGATAAAAGAGATTTTGTTCTCTCTTTTTTTTTAAAGCGGAGTTTGTTAAGATTCCTCACAGATCACTCCTCTTTTTGTCTTCAATTTTCAAAAGTGGCTTGGTTGGGTTTTTTGTTGTTAAGTAAATACTGAATAGGAAAAAAAAATGCTGATTTTTTCTACAGTGCTTGTTACTGAAGGGAAACAACTAAAAAGGAGAGAACTTTATTGTCCTCTCTTTGTAATTATTCGCTCCCGGATCAGTTGTCACCAGGGACAATGCTTCAAATTCCATGCGGCAGTAGTCACTATGCTTGGGCGATCTGAGTAAATGACTAAATGATCAGCTATTATTCTGTTTGGGGCATTGAAATTAAATCCCAGTTTGGTGTCCACCCCTTTTTCGATGTTGATAGCGTCGCTTACATGTACAAGCCAATCTGCGCCATCCATGTTTGTGCATCACCCACTGAGTTTCTGCATCGATTCTTTTCCAGTCTAGTCACCCTCACCCGGTTTTGCGACTTTCCACTCGAGAATTTGTTTGACATCTTTGCTACATCGTATTCATTAAATTTACTAGCTTATGTTACAGAAGGTTTTCTTTTAATTTCAACTTCGTTGTTTCTCAACTGCAGAGATCACAGGCAAACAAACTTGCAGTGGTTCAGTAAAGACTTTTACGTTTCAATCCAGGACAGCAGTTCCGCTTATTTCGCTTGCACTTTGCAGAAGAAACTTGAAGCAAACTCTTCACAGCATTTGTCATTATTTTGGGAGCAGCCTTTCAGCATCTTAAAAGAAACAAAACAAAAATCAATACTTTTTGTGGAAGAGTGAATCAAAATGAGCCAAGATAATCAAGCCTATAATGCTGATGAATCGGCTCCTGGCCCGCGGAATAGACAGGTATGTTGACAGTTGACTCCAGTTTCTTTGATTATTGAATAAATGTGGGACCTACATGTATTGTTCTAATTATGACACTGATTCTGAACCAAATTTGATCAAAGAAGGTATATTTTGTCTTTTTAAATCATGATTTTTCATACAAAAAGTTTAAATACATGTAGTTAAAATTTCATGTGTGTGTGTGTATAAATTGTGTGTGTGCTTGCCCTGCTTGGGTGGATCTATTGCTGACTCTCTTTAAATGTTTGTGGTTTGTGTGGCAACAGTGTGTGTGTGACTGTGCGTGTGTGTGTGTGTGTGTGTCTATTTCTTTAATTCTACCATTTTAAAGAGAGACAGAGTAAAAAGGACAACTTAGGAGTCTTAGACAATGTGAGACTTGGTCACTTTGGGTTGTTAAAAACTTGTTATTTTCATAGAAACATGATTTTTAAGTGAAAGTGCGTTTATTCCTGAAAGGGGTAGTTCAGTTTTGGTATAGAGGGCGCTGCACAAAATATTTTTTTTTGTGAGATAATGAAAAACTGAGTGTAAAATTCAGCGCATAGGGACATGTTTAAAAACTATGTGTTATGCGCTATATAAAAATTGTTAATTATTATTATTAAAATTTGAAAGAGCATACACAATTAATGACAGAATAAACTTTATTTGGTCAAAATCAGTTCAGAAACGGATGAAATATTATATATCCGATCGGAATAAATCTGGGGCCCAGATTTATTCGATGATTTAAATTTTTTTTTTTAAATGCTTACACTTTATCAAACATTTTCAAAAGAGGTTAATAAATAGTTGTTGATCTCTCTATTTAATCATTATTTCAACAAAACATCACATGCATAATTTTGTATGAAAAATGGTTTAAACCAATGTTTTTTTTAGAGAGCGCCCTCTTGTGTTTTAAGGGCCCTTTTTGAATAATAACAGGCTTTTTACGTACATGATGTAGTCATTTGTAATTTTCTATATGTACCTTTCGAGCATGGTGGAGTTATAAAGTCTGTATAGTTTGTAACATTGTTATTGCGCAGGTTTTGGTAACTAAAGCTCAGCCTTACCAAAACTGTACTACATGTACATTGTACCCCTTTAAATGTTACATAATAGTCGGGGTGGAGTATTTTTATGGCCTTGGGTGAGTAAAAGTCCCTCGATCCACAGGAAGCAGTTGAGCCCTGAAATATGCCCAAAAGAGAACCCCAAAAGGAATTGGGAGTTTGCTGTAAAATACTAAACAGATTTCAGATACACTGTAGCTAATTTGTGTGCAGGCAGGCGTGACATTTTGCCCCAGAAATGTTTGTTTTTCTTCTTCCTAAATTTGTGTCATTTGTAGTCCGTGGAAACTGGTATGAACAGGTTCTAAAGATGGAAATAGTTGTGTACAATAAAATGCAGAATGTATTGTGTTTAACTTTAATATACAATCTTCTTTGTGTCGGTGCTGTATTGTGAAAGTTCTGTAAACCATGAAATATTCAGAGCAGGTTGGATTCACCCACGCCATAATTTGTTGAATAGTGTGTGTGTGGGTGTGTGAGTGAAATCTCTTGAATTTTTAAACATATATATTTGTGGCGATAATACTGTAGAAAAAAGTGTCTGTGAACTGTAGGTTTGTATACATACAGTTGCCATTTGGTTATATGAGGAACATTTAGATTTTAATACTATATAGTCATAAATCGTGTAAAGTAAAGCACTTTGATCCCCACGGGAATAGCGCTATAAATTAAATAACCATTATTATTATTATTATTAAACAAACATTAATGAAGCCCCTTTCTAAAAGTTGGCAAACAAAAGTTATATATTATGAACAAATACATACTGTACATTCGTCTCACACATTTTTAAAATATGTTTTTTGTTCAGCGCCAAATTCTTGTTCTTCTTCCCTTCTAAGTTTTATAAATATTGTCATAAGTTTATACCAAACTGCCATTTGGGCCATGTTTGTGAATTTTATAACAGACATTTATAATTTAAACCATAAAACTGTTTCTGGCACCAAATATCTGGATTTTTATGAGGTTCATTAGTACAAATATTTTAGCTACCTGTCTTCATTTTATTGTCAAATTATTGCTCCGAGCGTTTGAGACATGACTAATAAAGCGCTTGCCTTTATGTAAACAGACAATTACATGTTATTAAAAGCGGTAAATACATGAACCATTTTGAAAATATTTATGATCGGTGATTCATATCCAATTATCATTTCAATCAAACTATATCCATCCGGTAATAAAATGGGTTGGTTCATTGGTTTTGTCTCGTTTTGTTATGTACGGTTGTTATTTCAGCATGACGAAAATAACATCATAAACATGACCTAAACTCATAAATGTTTTGTAATAACCAGATTTACTCAAGATTCCAAGATTTGTGTGTACAACGGTTAAAGGGGTAGTTTTGTGAGGTAATGAAAAACTGAGTGTCGAATCTGAGAGAACATGGAATTGTAATGGCAGAATAAACTTTATTTCGTCAAAATCGACCCAGAAACGGCTGAAATATCAATAAATATATCTGATCTTATAATTATTTGGGGCCCAAATAATTATGATTTTTTTCAAAAAATTAAAAAAATGCTTGCACTTTTTCAAAAATGTTCAAAAGCATTTTTTAAATAGTTGTTGATGATCCCTCTATTTAATCATTATTTCAATAAAACATCACATGCATAATTTTGTATGAAAAATGGTTGAAACCAATGCCTTTTTAGAAAGCGCCCTCTTGTGTTTTAATGGCTCTTTTTTTTAATGAAAACAGGCTTTTTACTTAGTTGTTTGTATTTTTGTATACCTTTCGAGCATGGCGGGGTTATAAATATTAGTTTGTTATGTTACTGTGCAGATTTTTATTAGTTAAGTTCAGCCTTAACAAAACTGTACTACCCCTTTAACCAGTGCAGTAAATAAACACTAGCCCGCTAGCACAGAAGGGGTCACCAAAAATTAGGCTTCAGGGCACCAAATCTTGACTTGCCCGACTGGGTGACCGAAATGTACAGACCATATGTTTCCCCCCCCCCCCCCCCCACCCCCCCCTTAAATTGGAATTTAAAGCTAGTTTGTCTGAAACGCATAGATACGGTCTTCTCCATTTTTCAGAACAATGAGTACGAACTTGACAGCATCAAGAACGGAGTTCCGACAAGTACTCCACCAAAACGCCCCCTAAGGAACTTTTTATAGTCTTTTTTAAAATTGTAAATTGACGTCAGTTTGTCTAAAACACATCTTGTCTTCTATATTTCCTTACACAGAACAACGAGTATGAACTCGATGATATCAAGAATGGAGTCCCGACAAGTACCCCACGAAAACCCCTCAAGGACGCTGTTGAAATCGATGACACGACCGTAGTGGTCGTCGAAACCACGATGGACGTTGAGCCGGAAGTTAAGTCGTCAGGGATGCCGCTCCTCTTTATGGGACCATGCTTTGATGTAAGCTCAGGACTTTGTTTGAATGGTTGATTGGTTGGTTGGTTGGTTGGTTGGTTGGTTGGTTGGTTGGTTGGTTGGTTGGTTGGTTGGTTGGTTGGTTGGTTGGTTGGTTGGTTGGTTGGTTGGTTGGTTGGTTGGTTGGTTGGTTGGTTGGTTGGTTGGTTGGTTGGTTGGTTGGTTGGTTGGTTGGTTGGTTGGTTGGTTGGTTGGTTGGTTGGTTGGTTGGTTGGTTGGTTGGTTGGTTGGTTGGTTGGTTGGTTGGTTGGTTGGTTGGTTGGTTGGTTGGGGGTCGGGTCGGGTCGGGTCGGGTCGGGTCGGGTCGGGTCGGGTCGGTCGGTCGGTCGGTTGGTTGTTACATGTGCTTGAACATTAGAGTTATCTCTTTATTAGTATTATTGACATTAATATTATTATAATTATTATTATTCTTCTTATTATTTTCATTTGTATTTGTATTCTTATTCACATTATCATTGGCATCATATTATTAACGTCATCATCATTGTCATTATCATTATTATTAACATCATTATCATTATTTATTATTGTGTCCCCTAAGACGCTGGACGGTGTGTTCGACGACCTCAAGGGTTTCTACAAGGGCAACAAGAAAATCGTCAACTTCATCTTCGGCCTCTTTGTCTTCGTCGTCTACCTTTCCTACCTCATCGTCGCCTGCGTCCACGATCTCGAGAACGCCAAGACGCTCCTCATCCTAACTGCCATCGGTGTCGCGCTCTACATCTACACGGTGATCCGCGACACGGCCGGCGACTACATCTACGAGAACGCGATCGAACCGACGGAGGAAGCGTTCGATAAGAGCTGGCCGTACATCAAGTGGTAAATAGTTTGCTGAAAAATTGCAATTTAATATTTTGTTTGTAATACATGTTTATGTACTGCAGTCAAACCTGACTTTGTGGCCACCTGTCTATAGCAACCATTCTACCTAGAGTGGCCACCACAAGATATCCACTGCAGAGAAAAGGTGATGTTATAAACGGAACTTGTGTCTATTGGTAGAGGTTATTTGACTGGTTTACAATTCAATTTCACATCATCGATTACAAATGGGTTACATCTACAAACATTTTGTGATAAAACGGGTTTTGTACTGCTTTAACAAAAGATGATCAATTAGTAAAATTTACTAAAATAGGACAATCCAAATGGTACATTTTATCCCTTCAACAGGTGTACCCAATTAAGAGGTGACAATTTTCCTTTACAAAAAAAAAAAAATGTTTGTCCGAATTCTATCCCAGTAACGGGAGACCCCCTGAATGGTACCTCTTCAAGCAGAGACAACATATTATTTAAGGCCTTTTTCTATCCGTCTGGTTAATTTAAACACTTCAATTTCTCTTTAAATCATTCACAGGCCTTTCGCAGTCCTCTTGGTGATCGGTTGCGTCGTCGGCATCTACTTCTTGACCCGTGAGGATCCCAGCCAGCTTGTGTCCTTCGCCGGTCTTGCCATCTTCATCATCTTCTGCTTCGTCTTCTCCAAGCACCCACGCCACGTAAGGATCCGAAACAATGATGATGATAATGATACAAATAATAATCATAATAATAGTAATAGTAAAAGTAATAGTCATAGTCATAGTCATAGTCATAGTCATAGTCATAGTCATAGTCATAGTCATAGTGATAATAATCCAGCTCGTCTCCTTCGGCAGTCTCGCCATCTTCAATGATAATTATAGTAATAGATATTTTAATTTAGAGAGCGCAAATTGCAACAGAGCCTCTATGCACTATTATGATAGTAAAACTGCCTTTTATGACGTGCATTTCCTTACCAATGCACTTTACAACAATTAACATAATTATGGATACGTTGCCTGGGGCCTGGCTATTCAGATTATCCTCAGATTCTTCATCCCGAGAAAAAACCCACGAATAATAATTTTTTTCTTAAAGTGAATAAAAAAAATATTATGATTAATAATTCATTCATATGATTGACCTTTAACACCCTGTTAACACTTTTTGACCTTTTGACCCTGAATCTATAGGTCAAAGTTCGCCCCGTTGCCTGGGGCCTGGCCCTGCAGTTTATCCTGGGACTCTTCATCCTAAGGACCCACCCAGGTTTCGTCGTTTTCAGCTGGTTGGGGGATCTGGTCCAGGCCTTTTTGGGATTCTCTACCGCCGGATCTAAGTTCCTCTTCGGAGAATTGTACTACCAACACTACTTTGCTTTTGCGGTATGTTGATAACTTTTTTTTCAATATCCATAAAACAGTGTTCACACACGGCCTGGAAAACCTGGAAAGTCATGGAATTTGACTTTTTTGTTTTTGTTTTTCCAGGCCTTGAAAATCGGGGAAAATTGTAAAATTATCACATGGGCCATGGATAGTCCTGAAATTTCATTATATGTGCATTTCCTCAGCACTGAAAGATGTCAAACTTTATTATTTCAAAGGAGTCAAAGAACCATAGTGAAAAGTCATGGAAAAGTCATGGAATACTTGCTAAAAATGTCATGGAATTTGACTTAATAATAAGTGTGTGAACCCTGTAAAACATAAAGTAAAAAAAAAAATGGTTCTTCTTCTTCTTCTTCTATAATCTTCAAACTCAAAGGGCTATAATGCAGCAAGTTAAGCAAGTAACTTGGTAACTTTATACAAAAATGGATGGGAATGTAGTTTGCAATTGTTTTCTGATAGTGGAACAAAAAAAAAACTCTTACCTTGCTTTTGCCTTATGCTGTTTTCTTTTTGTTTGTTCACCTGGGTTACCCCATTCGGGGCTGATTGATTTTGCTATATAATGTATTCTCCATAAACCCTGACCCAAGTATTTTGTTAGGACAAGTCCTGAATAGCTTAAGGGAGTATGTCTGCAATTGTGAACCAATTTTTGTCAACATTTACATATAGCAGAAGTATATCAATTTCCCTTAAATGTTTGCAATAATAGGAGATTTCATCTAAATTTTATTGCATATTTGTATAATGCGTGTGACTTAATTCCACTTAAAAATTTGCAATAATTTGTAATTTCATCTCAATTTTATAATTACCATTCATACCCGTTTGCAGGTCCTACCCATCATTATCTACTTCAGCAGTGCGATAGCCATCCTCTACTATCTCGGCATCATGCAGACCGTCGTTGCAAAGATAGCCTGGCTCATGCAGCGGACCATGAAGACGTCGGCGACGGAATCTCTGAACGCGGCCGGGAACATCTTCATTGGACAGGTGTGTAATGTTTTTGTGTTGTAGTACAGTCGGTCCCGTCTGTCTATAAAGACCACCCAATGGAGCCAGAAAAGGTACGTGGTCTTTATCAGCAGGTAGTCTCTATAGACAGGTTCATTCACATGCCAATTGCATTTAAGGGAGATTAGTGGTCTCTATAGACAGGTGGTCTCTATAGACAGGTTCATTCACATGCCAATTGCATTTAAGGGAGACAAGATTAGTGGTCTATATAGACAGGTGGTCTCTATAGACGGGTTCATTCACATGCCAATTGCATTCAAGGGAGACAAGATTAGTGGTCTCTATAGACAGGTGGTCTCTATAGACAGGTTCATTCACATGCCAGTTGCATTTAAGGGAGTCAAGATTAGTGGTCTCTATAGACAGTTGGTCTTTATAAACAGGTGCTCACTAGACCAGGTTTGAGTGTATTTCGGTTCCAGTCCAAGTTCCAGTCCAAGTCCCAGTTCCAGTCCACTGTATTTCGGTTCCAGCAAGAAAAGTGACCACTGTAGACAGGTGACCTCTATAGATTGGTTCGGTCCTGTCTGTCTATAAAGACCACCCAATGGAGCCAGAAAAGGTGGTCTTTATCAGCAGGTAGTCTCTATAGACAGGTTCATTCACATGCCAATTGCATTTAAGGGAGATTAGTGGTCTCTATAGACAGGTGCTCACTAGACCAGGTGTGACTGTACTTCGGTTCCAGTCCAAGATAGAAGCAAGAAAAGTGACCACTGTAGACAGGTGACCTCTATAGATAGGATTTGTAGCATTGTTAGTCTGCCAAGGGGAATACTTTGGGTTGGCTCCTATAGCCAGGTGGCCACTAAGACAGGTTTGACTGCATTTCCAAAAAGCGTTTACATTAAAATTGGCGGTTAACAGTCCGTTTCAGGACTATACCCCCCATCCCTTCTTACATGGTGCCACCACACGCCTACTGTGTATCAACATCTCCATGGATACCAATACATTTGGTAATAAAACAAAATTATTTGTTTTGATGACATCATATTGTTGCCCTTTTTTTGACAGACTGAAGCACCCCTGCTCATCAGGCCCTACCTCCCATCAATGACGAGGTCGGAGATCCACGCCGTTATGACCGGCGGCTTCGCAACCATCGCGGGTAGCGTGCTCGGCGCCTTCGTCTTGAACGGAATCAGCGCGACGCATCTGATCGCCGCGTCCGTCATGAGTGCGCCGGCCGCCCTCGCCATCTCGAAGCTCTTCTACCCAGAGACCGAGCACTCCAAGTCAATTACGCAGGACGACGTCAAACTGCCGAAAGGGTGAGAGGAAATTTTAGGTTTTTAGATACATTTTAAATAATTTTATGTAATATGGCGTTTTAAAATTTAACGCGATTGCTTGTGTCATTGTGAAGTAAGAAGTTGAAATCTCTACGTTCGGGAACGCTTTTCATTCAATCATAAATTTTTACCAAATCAATGAGTTACAAACATCACTTTGTCTTTAGGTTTCATTACTTGGCCATATATATATAATATCCATTTACATTCATCACTTTTTTGCACATGTTGACAAAGTTACTGGATCCCTTTAAACTATTTCACAATTTGTTTTTTGTTTTCCCTGTGCAGGGAGGAGAGGAATATCATTGAGGCTGCGTCAAAAGGAGCGTCCATTGCTGTCCCCCTTGTGTTGAACATTGCGGCCAATCTGATTGCGTTTCTGGCCCTGCTCGCCTTTGTCAACGGGGTCCTGGGATACCTGGGTGGTCTCGTGGGCTATCCAGAACTGTCCTTTGAGGTGAGTCTTTGTTTATTCATTGATTTATCTCTTTATTGATTTATTTGTTTATTTATTTATTTGTTAGTTAATATATTGATTGATTGATTGATTAATGTATTTATTGTATTCACTTATTTATTAATGAATTATTTATGTATGTATTAATTTTTAAATTTATTATAATTTTTTATTTTTATTGATTTATTAATTAATTAATTAATTTGTTTGTTTATCTGTTTATTTGTTTGTTCATTCATTCGTTCATTGGTTTACTATGAATGATCAACATATGCGAATTCGGATACTACGACTACAACCGGAAATCTTAAATATCTCCATAATTAGGGAGACATAAAAAAAAAAATCGCACTTCATTCTTCCGTCACCATGATCAGCCAAATGACAAGGTACAAGAGAAGTGTGAAAGCTCCAAGTGATTTTGGATGAATTTGACAAAGTTAATGGATCGCTTTACATAATTAGTTTTGCCGGATAATAATCATGTTTCCCGCTTACCTTTTCAGCTCATCTGTTCGTACGTGTTCATGCCTATTGCGTTCATCATGGGGGTCCCCTGGAACGAATGCGGCATTGTTGCGGAACTCATCGGGGTCAAGACATTCATCAACGAGTTTGTCGCGTACGACCGCCTTGCACTCATTTTGAAAGACCGAGAGGCTGGTCTTAATACCTTCTCGGTGAGTTAGCTAATCCATTCTCGGAGGAAGCCCACATTTCTTTGTTCATTTTTATTTTGTAATTTGATATATCTGGTCAGTTTTCCCCATGTTTGAATTTACTTAATCCAATGCTGGACATTATACATGTAGCTCAGGCCCGCTGGCCCGATGCCACTAAAAAATATCTTAGGGCCACAAAAATTAATTGATGTCTAATTCCACTGGCCCAAATGGGCAACTGAATATAACATAATTTGTTATGTTTTTTTTTCTTTGTTTAATTAAAGGGATAGTTGAGTTCTGGTAAAGAGAGTACAGTTTTGGTCAAACTGAATTTTAGTAACCAAAACCTGCAACATTACATTATAAAAATTAATAGTTATAACTCCACCATGCTCGAAAGGAATACAAAATTACAAATGACTAAGTAAAAAGCCTGTTATCATTCAAAGGAAGCCGTTCAAACTCAAGAGGGCGTTTTCTAAAAACTCATAGGTTTCAATCATTTTAAATAAAATATTGTGCATGTGATGGTTCGTAAAAATAGTGATTAGCTAGAGTGATAATCAACAACTATTAAAAAACTTATTTTGACAATTTTTGAAAAGAGGAAGCATTAAAAAAATTTTTTAACGGTTGGTTCAAAATTATCTAATAATTGTGGGGCCCCACATTTATTACATATGGTTACGTTTATGGATATTTCAGCTGTTTCTGAATCGATTTTGATCAAATAAAGTTTATTCTGTCATTAAAATATTATGCTCTTTCAAATTTTACACTCAGTTTTTCATTATCTCACCAAAAAATTATGTGTAGCGTCCTCTATACCAAAACTCAACTATCCCTTTAAGGCGACAAGAGTCAGCTTTCGGGCCAATAAAATTTGAACAATATTCATTGTTTTTATTTGCCCAACTTTTGATCGCAAACATTGCAGTTCAGATTTTAGATGCTGTGAATCATGAAGTTATCTTATTCTTAATTTTGTGTTTGTGTTTGTTCCTCTTTAGGTTCGCTCTGAGATCATCGCTACGTATGCTCTTTGCGGTTTCGCCAACATCGGTTCAATTGGTATTCAACTCGGCGGCCTCACGCCCATGGCTCCGTCCAAGGCCAAGGATCTTGCTGCTGTCGCTATCCGCGCTCTTATCGCCGGGACGATAGCCTGTTTTATGACGGCGTGTATAGCCGGTAAGCATCGTTGTGTGGATTGTTTTTTAGCTTTGTTTAATTTGATTGTCTTGATAACCTCAAACTTCAGATAAGGGCCCCGTTGCAGAAAAAGATACAATCACATGTAAGTTACAATTATTTGTAAGTCAGAAATTTTGTGCATTTCAACTAATCAGATTTGCGCATTTAGAACACATTATTTGACTTGCATTCTCTTTCTGCAATGGGGCCTAGATTGTTTTTTTAAATTTTGTTTATGTTTATTATTAAAGTGAAGCCCCCAAATTCCACTAAGTCATTTTGATAACATTTTAGAGAAAGATTTTCCTGCAAAATTCACAATTCACATAGAAATTATTAGAAATTAGAATTGAAATTTACATTAATTGGGAGCTTCAGATGAGTAAGCTAAAATATTTAATTTGTGTAACTTTGTTTTATTTTGGTTTCTCTACGGATTGTTGAGTAACCCGATATTCTTTTTTCTCTGTTTTTTTGCTCCAGGTATTTTGGTCGTACCCGAACCACTCCCCACAATGGCCATGAATGCAACAGTAAATGGTACGATGGAAGCAATTACAGAACTCGCTGCAACAATATCGACGACTCTGTCATGATGAGGGTTCCCCGAGGGGGCTTGAAGTCCTGAAGCTCCTTCTCTTGATGCCTTGATCAAAACCACATGTACCCCCCTCCCCCCCTGGTACTACCCCCCTCCATTTTTTATACGAAGGTTGGAAGTGTACATTGCTGAGTTATCAATATCTTTCTGAGTGTATATATAGATTATTTGTGCATGCATGTTTGTGTGTGTGTGGGAGTGTTTGTGTGTGTGTGTGTGTGTGTGTGTGTGTGTGTTAACTTAAGTCTGAGATAATAATAATAATAATTAGTTTTGTTTACACAGGTTAGCCTCTATCTTCAGTGCTTTTGCACTGTTCTCCTACTGAGCGACCTGCGTCTTAATATTATTATCTCGATCGTAAGGTGTGTGGTAGTTTTTTGATTATTTATAGCTTCTGACTAGCAGAGGCGTTGTAGAGTGTGAATGGGAAAGAACGCCATTGTCTTTGTTATGTAGCCCAGTAGATGGCTGGTTTAATTCCTGCCAAATCAAAATTCTTTGCTCATTTTGTTCTTGTAGTTAGAGCTAATTATTTATTAAATATTAATTCGAAATTAATTAAATTGTGTTTTTGTGAAGAAACCCCAATTTAAAAAATTAAAATACAAGTAATACCATATTTTTAATTAAATGATGCTTTTCATAATAATAGTAATAATAATAATTGCCCTTTTTTATTTAGTTAAATGACTGCAAAGTTTTACAAATGTTTTGTAGGGATCGGTGCAGTTGATAAATAAGCTTTTGAATTGAAATTAAGGTTCAACTTTTAACATGTAAAAGATCTTGATTGGTCAACAAACAACAATATATTTATCGCTAGTTTGCCTGAATGTATACCATGTGAAAATATAGAAATTTAATATATCAAGTTATTTAAATTCAATGAATTTTAAACATTTTTTTAGCATCATAATCATATGTGCCCCTGTAAGTGGCTAAAATAATCAATTCACAATATAACTTATAAAACTCTTCAAAATTGTATGAAATTAATGTATTGAAGGTGAACATTTTATACAGTTGGTGCTGACATTGGGTTGGAGAAAATGTGTAAAAAAAATAGGTAAGATTTACCATTTAGAAAAAGACTTCCTTTTCTTGATTTTAAATTCAACATTTTATATAATAAGATGACCATGTATTTGTACCTCAAAATTCATCAATACATGGATCATTTGATTGCAGTGCTTTCAAAAGCATCACTTACCCTGAGGCTTTATAGTGCCCTGCATACTGCTTTGAAATATATATTGCCTTTTGAAATATTTTATATATGCCCCCTTTTTTATGTCATCGTTATATTTTCTCCCATCTCACAACAAATTAATGTTTGTCTTTTAATTAAGAAAACTAATTATTTTATATATATATGCCCCCTTTATAGTCATCTTTATCTTTCCTCCCATCTCTAAGCCCATTAAGTGCTAATATTCGCAAAAAAATTAATGTTTTTCTGTTTATAAAATTTTTTTTTTTATAAACAATCATGTTGCCATGCCTCTTTAACACCCCCCCCCCCCCCCCATCTTCAATGTTATCTCCAGATCCATTCTGCGCTGACGTTTTCAGCAGTATTTTTTTTAGTAGAATCCCTATTTATTCCCTTTCTCTCAGGATTTTAATAACTATTTATTGAAACCTTTTCATCTCTTTTTTGCCGATGATTTGATGTTGTAGCTACGATATGACTTTTGTAGATATATAGTTGGACGATAAGTGCTATTTCTTAGGATTATTTATTTCTTAAACACTAGTGATTCTACCTTGTTCTTGAACGGTGTGACCAGGGGGTGTGTTGCACAAAGATTTGCAATCGGTTGTAAAGTCGCAATCAATTTAGTTACATGTAAAGACTTGCAGTTAATCGCAACCTTGCAATTGATTGCAACCCTGCAATTGATTGCAACTCTGCAATTGACTGCAACCCTGCATTTGAATTCAACTCTGCAATTGAATGCAACTCTGCAATTGAATGCAACTCTTTGTGCAACGCCCCCAGAGGTGCCATCAGCGGGTTGAATTTAACCCTAGCTCATTTTTAGTCCTTGGATTAAAGTTAGCATGTTATTAGTAGTAATGCAATTTTTTAGTTAATGTGCTAAAATAACTCAAAATGATGTGCTTTTACCCAGGGTTAAATTCAATCCAAATGTCTCGAGTTACGGCTTATTTTTCGATTCCATAGTCTGTATGCTTATGCCTTCATAAATTGTTTTGAATACTCACAAAGTTAAACCCTTTTTGCACCAAAGTCATAATATGGCATGCTTGGCTATATGGCTATATGGCAGGGTAACGTTATATTTTGCATTATGATTATGTCAATGTCAAATCTTGTTTTATGGTAGTGTTAGATACAAAAAATAGTTATATGTTCCTGTTTTTACTTCAATCAAATTTGCATAGAGTAGGATTTTGTGATTGTAAGTGGGTGAGTGTGTTGTGAAATATCTTAGCTGTGTGTAGTAGAACTTGAAAAATTTTAAACAAACAAAAATATATGTAGATAGACATTTTAGATTTTCCCGATTTGTTATTGCTCTGTTATTAATTGAAAATGATAGTATGTGTACTATTTATCTTTAATGGAAAGATAACCATTTGTTTTTACGTTGAGCTGATTATGACGATTTCTTTAAATGTACCAAGCATTTTAAATGATTTGCCCTCCTTTTCCCCCAAAAAACTCTTTACGAAGGCCTTTTTTTAGAGTCAATCTATGCTTCCACCTTAACTGTCAGTTCAGTTTTAGCTTCAGAAACCTGTGCCTTGTATGTAAAAGTTAAAAAAGGATGGATTTGAGGACGATTTTATTTTTCTTGTCAAATAGTAAAGCAATAATGTAAGCAAAATATTGTACAATTTAGTAGTATATACCTCTACTATACTTGCTGATTACTTTAAGAAATGTTGTCTACAGTTTATTCTACTTATTCTACATATCAATATGTGGTAATAATATCATTGTAAAGCTCCTAAGAGATGATGATCAATCATATTGGGCGCTATATAAATTGAGCGTATTATTACGCGCCGAAAGCTCAAGTGATCACGTATAATCTCTTTTGTTGTTGTTTATAAATGAATGGGAGAGTGTCTTACTACCTGTACTGTTAGGTTTCCATGACAACGATACTATACATATCAGTACTGAGCAACCAGTGTAAGTTTTGTCTCTTGAACAAATTTACTATTTTCCTATGGTCTTATTTTTTATAGACTGTAAACCCAAACCCATTTCTTACGTGGTTGACCTATTCACTTTGAACAAAACAATCGTACTACAGTACCGCTCCCAGCGAGATGGACTGATTGAACAAAACGATGAATTGTACCAAGACTATAAATGTACTAACAATCAACAGATTGAACAAATTTTGACTTCCAGAATTGTCTTGGCAGATGATTTTAGTTGTATGTTTAAACACGAAATGAATTGTGAAGGGATACCAAACTACCGTACATTTATTCTGTTATGTAATTTTCATCACATCTTTTTTGGTGTGGTAACTGGGTTCCCGCATTATGTATCGGAAGAGGTATGAAACATTTATTCCGACTGTTATTATGTATTTTTCAGCAATTTTTGTTTGTGTGTGTGTGGAAACTGGGTTTCCACATGATATAGCATGGTGCTCAGTTTATAGAGTGGTGAAATGTGACGTCATCAAAAATCTATTTTTAGAATTTTCAAATTTGAACTTCATTTTCCGAAAGAGCATAAAAAATAATGTCCTCGTGTCGAAAATCAATTGAATATGTTAAGTATTGGCTGAGATATGCCCATCCGAATAAATTTTTACTTCAATGGGCAATCTGTGTTATATTGCTCTGGTTCATAAAGCGGAACCAGAGCACTGATTGCCTATTGGAAAAAAAAATCATTCAGATGGGCATATCTCAGCCAATACTTTACATATTCAATTTATTTTCGAGATTTGGACATTATTTTTGATGCTCTTTCGGAAAATGAAGTTCAAATTGAGAAATTCTAAAAAATAGATTTTTATGACGTCATAGCTTCTGTACTCTATATACTTCATGTGTAAAGCGGAACAATTTATCAGATGTACAGAAATGCTTCTCAGGCCTTGGGTGCGTTTATGTTCTCCCGGGTTTAGCTCGTAATCCGCATTTTTCAAACGTTCAAACCCTTATTGAATGCACCCAAAGATGTATAGAAAGTGAGAGATATATCACTCATGTATAAAATATATTCAAGAACTCTGTATTTTTTTCTAAACACAATTCAGATAAACATAGCTCTAATGTGTAAACCAATGCTTTCACCTATCAGAGTGTATTGTATACAACTGTAACGAACAAAGTTGGATTTTGGGGGGGCTTGGAAAGAATGCTCCCCAGGGAGTGGAGATGGTGTGAACAATGTGTGCTGGTTTGCATTGTATCCTATAGTATAACCTGGGTAATAATAGTGTCAAGTGCCTAGAGATGATAGTGTATCATATTGGGTGCTTTATGAATCGAACCTATTTTTTTTAAAGGGTATTGACTAATTATTCTTGGTACAACTTGGAAAAAAAAGCTCAAAATGTAGAAAGCGCATATTTAAAGATAAACCCTCCCTTGTAATAAATTGAGGATACTATTCTAATAATTCAATGTAAATTTGTAAAATACGACTTGATTTAATCTATTCGATGAACTGTTTTATGCCAGTGTGATATTGAAGAATCGTTTATTTTGACTCTAATGTAACATATTCCCCTCCATGTACATTTTTTTCTTCTTTGATGTAAATAAAGAGATATAATCCAATGGATTAAAAATAATACATTTCATTTGTTTAATCTCATTTTTGTTGTTGCTATTTACCATGATCTACGAATGTAGTCCGAGATCCTTCTAAAAATGTTAATAATAATAATATGATCTACGAATGTAGT
The DNA here is from genome assembly GCA_037951105.1 of Echinarachnius parma. NCBI lineage: Eukaryota > Metazoa > Echinodermata > Echinoidea > Clypeasteroida > Echinarachniidae > Echinarachnius > Echinarachnius parma. The sequence goes on from JBAMJV010012224.1 coordinate 38,269, forward strand.
CCGAGATCCTTCTAAAAATGTTAATAATAATAATAATATAGGATATTTATATTGCGCAATATCCACCTAATATAAGGTGCTCAAAGCGCTTATTATTATCCCTGGTCATTCGGTACAGTTCAGACCCGCACAATGATATTGTACACATTCTCAACCTCCCGGGGAGCATACTAGCGGGCAACCCCTATAGGGTGCACCAAGCTAATTTCACTCGACCAGGTACCCATTATACTCCTGGGTAGAGAGCAGCAACGTGGATTAAATGCCTTGCTGAAGGACAAAGGCAGTGGGCAGGGTTCGAACTCGGGGTCTCACGATCAGAAAGCACGCGCCTACCGATCTTGCCACACCACTGCCACTTAAATGTTGAGGCCGAGACCGAGATCCGTCAAAAAAAAAAAAAAAAGACCGCTTAATTTTGTAAAGGGGGAGGGGGGGGGGGGGGGGTTGAACCCCCCCCTCGTGGATACGCCTATGCACACAACACAACAATGAATCGGGTTACTGCTATTCTAAGATCTGTCCTGGGTCGGGAAGCACTGACATTTGAATTGAATTGAATTTATTCAACCATTAAAACACACAAAATATACAGCAATGATACATGCATTACAAAATTATATAATAAAGTCGATAATGGTTTAGGGCCCTTTAAAAGCATATAGCTTGTCAGTAAGGACCCTGTTAATTATACAAAACGCAAAAGTTTATGAAAGCAGTTACCGTAAACTAAATACTGTAAAACTAAATACAAAGAATTTACAATTACAAAGAGCACCCTCAACCCCCCTCCCCCCCCCACCCCCCTCCCCGATCCCACACCTCTTAACGCATCAATCTAAAAAGCGCATCATAAAAGACCATTTAGTGACACAATACGCGCTGTTGTGGCTAATAATTAATTATTAAACAGTAATCTTATTTTTTTTATGCGAGCAAATTGAGTGAAACTATACCTTTTAATTTGATAACCATTACAGTAGTTCTTGACTGTTGGTTAGTCCTTTGTATGCCCCAACATGGTCATTATACATTCGTCAGTAATGCTATCATGCTCCCCAGGGAGTTGAGACAGTGCACATCAAGATAAGTTTTTGCATATGAACTGTATCTGATGACCGAGGGTAATAGCGCGCCTCTGAAAAGAGGCTTAGGATTTTAGGGATGATGGTTTATAGGTTGGATTAGGGTCAGAACCGTATAGTTAAAAGGTTATGATCAGAATTAAGATTAGGGTTAATGTGGTTGGGATAAGGGTAAGAATTATAGGTTTTGGATAGGGGGTTAGGGTTATGTTTAGGCAATGTCGTTAGGGTTTCGGGATTGTGGATTATGTTTGTGATTGGGGGTCAAATAAGGGGTGTGGAAATCAGTGTTGTATCCGAGTCAATCCAATCCGAGTCCGGAGTCCGAGTCCAGACCATCCGAGTCCGAGTCCAACTCTTTTTTTTTTCTTCTTTTTTCATTTTACATTTATTCCTCTTTCTTACCAAAGGCAATTGATCTATCACTCATTCAAGTGATTAAAAGGAATCACTTCATACAGACAAACATGCAGTCAAACATTGACCGGCCTCGAGCTGGACTCGGCCCGAGTCATCGGTCCGCGACCTTTGAGTCCGAGTCCAGCGGTGCGGTCCGAGGCCGAGCCGAGGCCGGCCTCGAGTCATCCAACACTGGTGGAAAATTGAAGTTTCAGACATCGCATGAACATTACCGAAATGAGACGAGGCCAAATAGACACAGACAAACTGGCAATAAACCATTTCAGTGGACATATAATTATATATAATTATCACAAAAATACACATTTCATCAACCATCCATCAGAATTTGCACATGTCAACAAAGTAAGCTCCCTTTAACATGTTTAAGGGCCCCTTTTTGTGAAATACGTATTTTTTCAACTTTCAGTACCGAAAACGTTACAGAATTTAGACTTCTTTCCTCCCAGAATGAACCTTCTTGAACCCTCATGAAAACAAGTTTTTACAAATACGACACCCATGAGCGTGATAATGGCTTCGAACCCGGGTAAGACCGCTAGGTATATATGCATGCAGCCTCACAATCACATTTTTGTATTATTGAAAAATAAAATGTTAGGAACGTCAGAAAAAAGATAACCCTTCCCGTCTACAACTGCCTGGAAGTCGAATGAATGAAGTTTGGCAATTTGGGTTTCTGTACTTGTTTTTAATCTATAGATACAAAACCACAATGAACATCGATTCGTGTAAAAGGAGAAAGTAACGACTTACTATCTATATATCTATCTTCTATCTATTCTATCTATCTATCTATCTATCTACTCATCTATCTATCTTTCTATCTATCTATCTATCTAATCTATCCTATCTATCTATCTATATCATCTATCTATCTATCTACTATCTATCTAATATCTATCTATCTTCATCTGTCTATCTATCACGTAACAATGCAACGAGTTATGGATTTGAATAATATAGGAAATTATCTATCAAGTTAATATTATCTTTTTATCTATCTGTCTGTCTATCTGTCTATCTGTCTATCTATCTATCTATCTATCTATCTATCTATCTATCTATCTATCTATCTATATATCTGTCTATAATCTATTCTATATATATATCTATCTATCTATCTATCTATCTATCTATCTATCTATCTATCTATCTATCTATCTATCTATTCTATCTATCTATCTATCTATCTATCTCTATCTATCTATCTATCTATCTATCGATCTATCGATCTATCTCGTAAAAATGCAACGTTGGATTTGGAATTGGAATAATATAGAATCCTGTGTGGGCGCTGGTATATAGGTTTAGCACTTATAATTACCCTTTCTTGCCTTCGTAGCATCCCGGCGCTAGGTCAGAAATGTCTGGCTTGCCCGACATTAGTAAGACAAATACCCATGGCAATATAGCTACGAGTCACACTTCGGAACCCGAGCACGCATACCCGAGACTCAGGGCAAGACGACCGTTTGGACACAAGACCAGTCGCCCTTTTATCGTGTTATATCAACACAACAAGTCCGTCGTAGTAAAACATGTCATCCGGCATTTAACAGGAATCGATTAAAAAGTGTAGTAGACGTTGGTGGTTTTTGTATTTTGTCTCGAGTATAATTACACTATTAGCTCATTTACGAGACAAATTGTTATCAACAGTAATGTTTTATCAACAAAACAATATCCGTTATAGTATAGATAAGCAAGTCATCTGGAATTAAACAAGACATGATTACAATTATAGAAGACGTTTGTTGTTGATTTTGTCTCCATTCATTATACATACTCTATTAGTTCATCATGCTAATACGAGACAAACTTTTAATTACAAATCGATAATTTTAGCGAAAACTATTGTTTGCCATGTAATTTTACAAATGATTTTGCCAATATGCTGGTCAGTATTTGCTCATCCGACAATAGTTTTTGCACTTCAAGCGCGAGTGTATGTGTGTGTGTGTGTTTGTATTTATGTTGTTTGTGTTGTTGTGTGTGGGTGTGACTTTTACACTCGCCCACCCCCCCCCCCCCTCGTCTGATCTCGTAATTACCGTTGCTTGATGGTGTTTTGTTTAATCTAAGAGTATATCAATGGTACTTGTCCCCAATTATTTGACAAAACAACGAACAGATAATGGGTGACATAAAGCTTGCCCATAGAGTAGTACCTTTATTTACAACTCCCAAATCCTGATTATATACAACTCTAGGTTTGCCCCACTTATTGGCATGCAGTGACCCCGCAGTGACATCGCCATGAATTTTGCAAGGGGTTCCAACCTGAGACCGCGTAAGCGTTTTGGTCCTGCATAGGGCCTCTACCCAGGCCCGTATAGCCAGGGAGGTGCGTTGGGGTGCACTTTTTACTGGCCTCAAGTCCACTCTTTTATCGTTCTCGACAATTAACCATGCTCTCGGCACCACCCCCCTGATTGGCCTCGAAATGTTTGGCGACGGACACCCCCCCCCCCCCCCCCCCGCCCCCCCCTCTAACACAACTCTCAACCGTGTGTCTCGGTCTTGGTTCCGTTTTTTGTTAATTACGCACCCCCCCCACCCCCCCCCCCCCCCCCCCTGAAACATCCTGGCTACGGGCCTGCTACCGCCGGTTCCAGGGGGCGGAGCACCCGGAAGATTTGTATTTATTTATTCATAGCCCGATAATCAAAACCCCCGCGGATAATAAGCAAAAACAATTCAAAAGCCTGACAGGGGGGGGGGGGGGGGGGAGGGGCTCGAGCCAGGAGCCCCACCCTCCTCGCTACGTCAATGTTGGCACGCACTCTCTTATCAGTATGCACACACTATATACGACACTGTATACACAACTAAAACTAAAGACGACGGGTTTAACCTCATAATTATATTCCAGTGGTCAAATTGACTCTATGGACTCCGCCCCCATTTACGCTAATAAATACCAGCTACCGATTTCAGAACTTAGAGTGGTTTTATTGACACTCCCAAAACAATCATATCAGTCATTCACAGTAATTTAGGTGTTATACCACGCAAAATAATGCGATCTATATATAGTCAAGGAGCTCGAAACATATATATAGTTCATTCTGAATCTCTGTTAATTGCAAGGTTGCTGTATATTCTGTCAAAGAGTTGTGTCACAGATTTTCGGTAGCTATAGCTTACTGACACCAAAAACAATCAGAATAATTATTGCGTTAGGCTGCGATCTACATAGTCATGTGGTCGGTATAATTAAAGATAGCTCTTCTGTATATATATAGCGTCTTCTTCAAGATTGCCATCCGTTTTTGTATTCCATCATAATATTCGCATCTACCTGAAGAAGAAAGTTGCCTTCAACTGTCTAGTAGCATTTTGAGCTGAAAAAAAAGCTGGTTTGATGTCCCTTGTTGGTCGAGGCGAGAGAAAAAGTAACTACCTCACATTTTGCAGTCGAGAACAGCGTGATAACAGAATGGTAAGTACTACACGACATTCACAGTGGTATTTCATGAAGATATTTAAGTTGAACCTAAATTTTAGTTTAGTTTTAGACTTAATGGTTGCATATATCTAAATTAATATTTGACAGTTTCAAGAATTGTTATATCAATAGCATGTTTGAAATCGCCTTGACAACAAACACTATTGATATTTTTAAATAAACAAATTTAATTCAAACATAAAGAACCATACATTGCGAGACAAACGAATATCACTAGCGATATTATTATATTAACCATATTAACCATATTAACCATATTAACCATATTAACCATATTAACCATTATTATATTAACCATACATTGCGAGACAAACGAATATCACTAGCGATATTATTTCCGATACTATATCCGCAATGGATTATATATTTACTAATAAAGAAAACTTACTATAAATATTATAGATGATTGAAAATGAGCAAAGAAAAATAGGCTTTGCCGGGAATCGAACCCGAGACCTCCGGAATGGTAGAACAGTCACCAACCATCGAGCCAAAAAGACTCTTGAATTGGGGACGTTCCCATGAAACACCTTTTATAGCTCGAATAGTCAGAAGCTATATAAACCGGGCACTTACCCAAGGATAATTAATCGACTTTTCTATAAAATAAAAAAAAGTGCGCCGGATCACACGAAGTGATGCAGCTTTTTATTAATTGATTTTTTTAATAAAACAAATAAATATGTTAAAGTCGATCGTTAATGGTTATTTGATAAAGCGCTATTTACGTGTTTACGTTTTAGTTTCATAGCGCGTTACATTATTATTATTATTATTATTATTATTATTATTACCCCGGTAACCGGATACACACTGCAATTATTCCTTTACACAAAGTGCACATTTTCCACTCCCTAGTGAGTATTCCAGCCTGAATGCCTGAATGAATGACTGAATGAATGAATGAACGAACGAACGAACGAACGAACGAACGAACGAACGAACGAACGAACGAACGAACGAACGAACGAACGAACGAACGAACGAACGAACGAACGAACGAACGAACGAACGAACGAACGAACGAACGAACGAACGAACGAACGAACGAACGAACGAACGAACGAACGAACGAACGAACGAACGAACGAACGAACGAACGAATGAACGAATGAATGAATGAATGAATGCATACATGAATGAATGAGATAATGTCGATTGTTTGATGTTCACGTCAGTACTAATTTAATTTCTTGCATATTATAATGATGTTGTAGTATTAATCAAGTTAACACTTGGTGGTGTGGTGAGAATAGACACATGTGTTCTAAAACGTTGCACCAACCAAGAGAAGGAAATAATTATCTCCCTTCGTATGAATGGGATTAGTGCGAATTTGATTGCGAAATTGATAAGCGTTGTATAAAACTGTGCAAATGTTCTTTTTCATAATTTTGTATACGTTTTCTTACTTTTTATGTAAAAATGTTAGTTTACCTATAGGCTATATTATGTTTTTTTGTCACCAATTCATGATTTCACAAAAAATAATTAAATTTGTTATACTTTTTACTAAAGTAGGTCAATAGTTATTTTAAGAACCATTTCTCTGTATTTACCGGACTCCAGTTAAACATTTGCTGTACTAATATTGACTTGGCACCTGTATATAGTAGTATTAAAACCTCGTTTATACAGCTTAAATATCTTTAGCCCCCTGATTAAGGCTCTTGTGTATGCATATACACTGTAAATTTCAGTTTCAAAGGTAACTAGTAAGTTTGCTGACGTGCAAAAAGTGATGAATGGTTGATACAAATGGGCTTCTGTGATCTGATATAACCACTAACATATTGTGATTCGATGAGGTCCACTACATTTAAAGGGGCAGTTTAGTTTTGGTAGAGAGGGCGCTGCACATCACAATTTTGTTGTGAGGTAATGAAAAACTGAGTGTCGAATTTGAGAGAACATGCAATCCCAGCTAGCCACCTGACGTCGGGCCGATGTCGGAAGTTGGTTGCCGGATGTCGGCATATCGCCGTTGGCTCGAGGTTAAAATGTCCGCCAGCCCAACATCGTCACGACGTCATTTTTGTGATATATTGGCATAACGTCAATTTCCGACAATGGCCCAACATCATCTCATGACATGATGTTGGGCCATTGTCGGAAATTTTTTTATAAACATACGGGGCAGTGTCGTAGCGAGGTCAGACTGATTGGGGGGGGGGGGGGGGGGGGCACAAATAATTATTGAGGGGGGGGGGGGGGGGCCACACCTTATGTATTTATTTGTGTTTTCCCCGTCGCTACGCCACTGATAAGGGGAAATCTGAAATACAAAGAATGTGCCCCTAATAATTTGCACGCCCCAACCCATCAGTTTGACCACGCTACTGAATCTATAGTCAAACCTGTCTTAGTGGCCACCTGTCTATAATAATAATAATATACTCGATTTATATAGCGCCTATTAAATATGAGTGATAATCATCTCTAAGCGCTTTACAATGATATTATCACCCCGGTCAGCCAACCTGCCTATAGTGGCCACCAAAAGTGATTCCCTGCAGAGAAAATCAGTGTTATGGAACCTGTCTATAGAGGTCACCTGTGTGCAGTGGTCACTTTTCTTTATTCCCTTGGGTGGTCTCTATACACAGGTTTGACTGTACCTAAGGTTATGTATACAACTGGCAAAGATGCCCGACCTAACTGTATAACATGTGTATTATGAAAACTCGTTTTTATTAACACATTGCATACTGAAACCTGGTGGACTCTATAATTACTCTATGGTAATTTCTATATCTAGCAGGGAACAACTTAAGTTGTGCGTCCGGGTGTGCAACTGCAATGATTAGGTAACCACATTTCCGAGTAAATACCAGTTTTCCTGCAATTAACGATTATCAGAAAGCTTCATCTGTATTGCGAAAAGAAGTAAAAACAACTAGCTATTCCATTAAGAAAAAAAATGAATTCATAAAAAATGTCGATGCTAATTATTTAGTGTTTAACCGGATCTATAGTAACAAAATCAATTACAAAGTCATACGACGGAAACAAAGGTTAAAGACATTATGGGGGGGGGGGGGGGGGGGTGGGCATATCTTATGTATTTCTTTGTTTTTTCTTCAATTTATTGGGGGGGGGGGGGGGGCACGTGCCCCCCCCCCCCCCCCCGTCGCTACGCCACTGAAAAGGGGAAATCTGAAATACAAAGAATGTGCCCCCAATAATTTGCACGCCCCCAGCCATCAGTTTGACCACGCTAGTGATAGTTTTAATCTAAAGTCAAACCTGTCTTAGTGGCCACCTGTCTATAGCAGCCAACCTGCCTATATAGTGGCCACCAAAAGTGATTCCCTGCAGAGAAAATCAGTGTTATGGAACCTGTCTATAGAGGTCACCTGTGTGCAGTGGTCACTTTTCTTTATTCCCTTGGGTGGTCTCTATACACAGGTTTGACTGTACCTAAGGTTATGTATACAACTGGCAAAGATGCCCGACCTAACTGTATAACATGTGTATTATGAAAACGCGTTTTTATTAACACATTGCATACTGAAACCTGGTGGACTCTATAATTACTCTATGGTATTACTCTATGGTAATTTCAATATCTAGCAGGGAACAACATAAGTTGTGCGTCCGGGTGTGCAACTGCAATGATTAGGTTCACCACATTTCCGAGTAAATACCAGTTTTCCTGCGATTAGCGATTATCAGAAAGCTTCATCTGTATCGCGAAAAGAAGTAAAAACAACTAGCTATTCCATTAAGAAACAAATTGAATTCATAAAAAATCAGATGCTAATTATTCAGTGTTTAGCCGGATCTATAGTAACAAAATCAATTACAAAGTCATAAAAGACGGAAACAAAGGTTAACGACATTATGGAGAAAGTAAGAGAATGGGCTGGGCATGTGGCAAGACTTTTGGGCCCCGTTGCAGAAAGAGATACAATCGATTGTAAGTTACAATTAATCGTAAGTCAGATCACGTGTTCGAAATCCGCAAATCTGATTAGTTGAAACGCGCAAATTTTCTGACTTACAATCAATCTTAACTTACAATCGATTGTATCTCTTTCTGCAACGGGGCCCAGGGCCCATATTCATGAAAGCCTGCTTGCTTAGTTCCTTGCTATGTCTATTTTGGGTGACGTGTCTAAGAATTATACACAAGTTCTTTTAGTTGCTAACAAAGGTTAACTTAGAGGGTATATATGGTTTACCCACTTCACCCTAGTTGGGGAGTAAGAAAACTGTTCGCTGCTCAATAAACTGCACATTTAAAATACACTTAGCAAGTAACTAAGCTAGCAGGGTTTTATGCATATGGGGCTAGGATAATAGATGGACATATCATTTAACAGAATGGCAACCAAGGAAGGGAAAGAGAAGAAGAGGAAGGCAAAAGAAAAGATGGAGAGATGAAATATCATCATACTGTACATGGGAACGTCTTGTTATCATTGGTCATGGCGAGACAATAGCTACTATTACTGCCCTTTGTTACGCTTAGTAACCATGGTAACAAAGATAAGTCACGTGACCCCAGCTCCGCCTCCCCATGCACAGATGCATGGATACCCTCACTTGCTTGATAATAGGCCTGGCTAAACAAAACATTTTTTTTAAAAACTTTCCCAGGCACATTAGCCTATTAATTAGTCTCGAAATCCCGACTTTGCAAGGACTTTTGTGCCGTAATGGTTACTTTAAATCGATGCAAACCTTTCCCGCAGCTTTAAATATATCCGTTCTGTTTTAGTAATCATTTCCATCAAAACTGGTCAGTAGTTAGATGGACTCTATATAGATAAAAACGTTGTGGGAATCTTTTTTTTTTACATAATGTTTTATTTCGCTACATGCAGATGACCTTAAGTTGATTAGTTATAAACGGAACACGGCTTTGTTTTGTTTTAAAAATAAATAGCTGCTTAGGGTAAGATAAGAACGCGAGAAACCCGGTTTGGAAAACAACCATTATTATGGTTTACAAAATCACAGACCGACCGAACGTCTATACGATAATACTGCGAACTACACATAGTTATAAGATCACTTCCTATAAATGAGAGTAATTGAATTATTATAAGTTAAAAAGACTTAGTAACTGATGCTAAAGACCAGCATAATAATGTTCACCGTGTGAACATGGTCACCGGGACCAATAATTAATGCTAATATAGTTGTTCAATTATTGTTTTAATTATGCCTTTATGCCTATTTGTTTTCCTCTTTCATTTTTTATTAATGCTTGTAAATTATTGATGTCTAATGTAGTACCCCCTATCTTTGTAAATAATGTATGTTCGTTCCCCCCCCCCCTTTAAAAATGTCTTGTTTGTAATGTATAATGTATCATTGTATGTATTTCTGTATTCGTTTGTTCACGGTCCTTGAGACAAACAGCTTTAAGCTGAAAGCGGGCATTTTACCATTGTATATACCGTGATTAAATAACATAAAATAAACAAACAAACAAAATAATGAAACATTGAACAGGTCACGGTATTATATTAAACATGTTACCCAGAGATCGAAAGATGTCACCCAAGTCAAAACATTTAATTGGTAAATAAATATCCAAACAAACATGAAGAAAACGTAAATGATACGTAGGATTAATTAGTCTCTGGATTACATTTCCATCGACACAAAGTTACATCTGTAAACTGAGGAATACTTATAATGAACATGACAACAAAACAATACGACAAACAAATCATTTGATACCGCGAACGTAAATTAGTCTTGGTACATTTTGGAGAAAGTTCAATCTTTGGACCTACTATATTAAAGGATACAATGTTATAGATGCATTTGTTCAATAATATGGTTGCACTTATGTGTACAAAAGAAATTGTGTCCTTGATATACATGTACTAATATTGCTGGTTCGATTTTCTTTGAAATTTACTTGTATTTCATAGAAATTTAGTGCAATATTAAGCAATATTTACAATCATGATTTAATACGTACTAATATTTAATTGCAATTATAACTGCACTTAACAAAATTGTTTACAAACTATGAAATGGCAAGCGGGGATAACTATAACCGATAACCGCTAACTCAAATAAAAGTGGCTAAAGTAAAGGTAAATTGCAGATAAACGAAATGCAAAATAGTAATGATTATATTTAGCAAACTTGTATAATGTTTTTCATAATATTGAAGGCTACCCTTTTCGTTTTAGCGGCTTTACAAAAAATAATATTGCAATTATGAAATAACTCAAATACGTACATTCATTAGACGTGTGACTGCTGTTGTCTAAACTATTTGTGTTGTATTACTGACACTTTATTTAATTAATTTAGAAGTGTAATGTTTTGTTATTTTCAATGCACAGACTAAAGCAGACTTCCCAGGACAGATCGATATTCATCACGATAATCCCGCGTTCGAGGCTGACGCTATCGATAATACAGAGGTAGACGATCGTGAGTGCCCGACGTGCTTTCAACGTCCGATCACCAATGGGATCGCCGATGTGGAGAAATCGGTAAGTTTGTGATTTTGGGTTAAAATAAAAAAGAGCACACACAAGTTCTGGTATTTGTTATGACCGATCCCTGTATTTTAAAACGACCATAAGTACCCGACGTACATTCAACATCCGATCACCAATGGGATCGCCGATGTGGAGAAATTGGTAAGTTGTGATTAGGTTGCTATCGATATTAATTACCATTACACAATTTCAATATTCGATTGAATTGGGATCGCCAATGTGGAGAAATTGGTAAGTGGTGATTAGGTTGCTATCGATATTAATTGCCATTACACAATGTTAATATTCGATTGAATTGGGATCGCCGATGTGGAGAAATCGGTAAG
>JBAMJV010012225.1:0-56344 GCA_037951105.1 Echinarachnius parma
AGAAGTAGAATTATTGTTCTGAAGTGATCCATATTTTTAAATTTTATTTCACAAACAACGGATGCAAATTTCATCATTTTTGGGGGTAATACATACAATTTTTGTCCCAACTTCAATGGCCAAAAACAAAATATTCTGCATTGAATTTCAAACTTTTTTCCTTTAGTCATCAAAATATGGTCCTTCCTCATTACTATCCAGTAGTTAACAAGGCTGTCCCATGAGTTTCATTTTTCCATCCTTGGGTGACATTTTTCGTGGAATTGCCCATATAATTCAATGATGTTTGTATGGTAGAAAAACTAAACGAATACGCAAGTGACAGGGCTGTTTACATTCAAAATGCAACTGTTAACACAAGACGGCGCCCTCTAGACACCAAGTTTCAACCATTCTTTATTATCTAAATATGCGAATGTGATAGTTATTAAATAGAGAGATCATCAAAAAGAATATGTTTTCAGAAATGTGTAAGAAGATTTATAATTATTTTTCTTAATTATTGAATAAAAGTTGGTCCCAAATACTTATTCTAATCAGATTGATATTTCAGCCGTTTCTGAACCGATTCGGATCAAACAAAGTTGACGCCTTCATTAAAATTGTGGGCTTTTTCAAATAACTATTACATTTAGTTTTACATTACCTACAAAAGAATATTTTCTTGAAGCGCCCTCTAAACCAAAACTGAACTACCCCTTTAATGTTCTGATGCACACAACAGACGAGACATAGCGCTTGACTTCGTATCAATCTTCATTTCATTGAAGAGACAGATGAAGCGGAGATGACAGCCATGAATGTAAACTTTTTGTAAAGAACTCTGCTAACTTGATTCTTGAAATTTACTTACCGTTTTGCTTGTTATCATATATGAGGTCCTTTTACTCAAGTGGCTGCAGCTTCCTAAGTAATACATGTTACAAAATAATATTTTGTGCAGTTTTAGTGTCTATGTAAACAAGTTTTGTCTTGTGTACACGGAGTGTCTGTGAAATTTGATTTTGATATTATCTATTTTATATGTTGTTGAATACCGTATGTGGGAAATACATAAATAAAATTACATTTTCAAATCAAACCATGACCAATGCTCGATCCACTTGTTATGTTGTGCTTTCAAGATGTTGATAACTTGTCTTCTATATCTGCGTTCTCGACCGAGAACGAACACTTGATCCAAGAATAATTCGCATTTTAAGTCCACTTTGTTATTTCTTTTTCATGATTTCTGCTAGATTTTTTTCTCATAATTTAAACAAAACGGAAACCAAACAGAAATACATTAATTAAATCAATTAAAATTAACAAAATTTGGCTTTGTCAGAAATTGAATTACCCTATGTAAACACCGGTGCTCTAACCATTGAGCCAAAAGCCTACTTTTGGTGGTTATTTAAATTTGTGGGGGTGCGTAATTTACAAAAACGGGACCGAGACCGAGACCACTGGTTAAAAGTCGTGTCGGAGGGAGGGGGAGGGGGGGGGGGGGGGGGGTGCGTAGTTTACAAAAAGGGACCGAGATTGAGACCACTGGTTGAAAGTCGTGTCAGGGGGGGGGGGGGTTGCGTAATTATTTAAAAACGGGACCGAGACCGAGACCACTGTATGGTTTGAAAGTCGTGTAAGCGGGGTAAATGGGGGGGGGGGGGGGGGGGGTTGAGGGAGGCAACATTTGTCGAGGCCGTAACAACTGCCTAGCCGAGAGTCGCGTAAGCAAGAGACCGAGAACACCATTAATTTGTTAAGATGGTCGAGACCGATAAAAAGTGGACCCGAGGCCGGTAAAAAAGTAGACACGAGAACGACAAAAAGTGGACTTTTCTACATTGTGGGGGGGGGGGGGGGGGGTGGAGAGGGTACGTACGCACCCAACGCACCCCATGGCTACGGGCCTGATATTGTTATATCATTGACGTCTCAGAACTTGGTAACATCGTCCAAATCCTCAAAACTTACTTTGAACTATAATGGTTCTCTCATGCCTTGTCATATTCATATTAACAATAAAAGCACGGGACAGGTTTCGGTTTTTCAAATTTCCATTTCGTTCAAAAGATATTTACGCTTAAAGTGTTCAGATGTGAAATTGTCTACTGGATAATTTAAGCCGTGTACAAAGTAAGTGTAATGCGTTCGTGAATATCATTTTGCATTTTTGTTCGTTGCTCGGCCAAAATACAAATTAACATGACATTTCACATAGTCTAGACGGATTACTGAAAAAGAGCTCTTTATAAGAACCTAGAAGCATTTGAAGCACTAGAAGCACAAATGTGCAAATTAGTGGCCGCCATGACAGAAAAGTCGTACAAAATTGATTATTTGGGGGAAATTTAGACCTACTGAATGTAACACTTATAATCACTGTCTTAAACACTTTATGCGAATGAAATAATTATCAATTGTATGATTTACTCATATAACATACACAAATATAATTAGCACATTCAAAATGGCCGCCAATTGACGCTATTTCCACCATTTTGAACTGATAAAAAAATGTTCAGCAAAAACGGGACCGAGACCGAGACCACTGTATGGTTGAAAGTCGTGTAAGCGGGGTAAATGGGGGGGGGGGGGGGGGGGAGGGGGGGGGGGGAGGCAACATTTGTCGAGGCCGTAACAACTGCCTAGCCGAGAGTCGCGTAAGCAAGAGACCGAGAACACCATTAATTTGTTAAGATGGTCGAGACCGATAAAAAGTGGACCCGTGGCCTGTAAATAGTGGACCCGAGGCCGGTAAAAAAGTAGACACGAGAACGACAAAAAGTGGACTTTTCTACATTGTGGGGGGGGGGGGGGGGGGGGGGAGAGGGTACGTACGCACCCAACGCACCCCATGAACTTGGTAACATCGTCCAAATCCTCAAAACTTACTTTGAACTATAATGGTTCTCTCATGCCTTGTCATATTCATATTAACAATAAAAGCACGGGACAGGTTTCGGTTTTTCAAATTTCCATTTCGTTCAAAAGATATTTACGCTTAAAGTGTTCAGATGTGAAATTGTCTACTGGATAATTTAAGCCGTGTACAAAGTAAGTGTAATGCGTTCGTGAATATCATTTTGCATTTTTGTTCGTTGCTCGGCCAAAATACAAATTAACATGACATTTCACATAGTCTAGACGGATTACTGAAAAAGAGCTCTTTATAAGAACCTAGAAGCATTTGGGGGTAAAAGTTGGGAATCAAGCTATTTTACATGAATTTGGGGGTGCTGAATCCGATAAACCCTGTTCCCAAGCATAATTTTGAGTTATTGACCATCTAATTTGCATAAACAAAATGGCCGCCAAAATGACACCTTTGTAAAACCTGTAAAACGTGTTTATTCAATTACTTTGCAACCGGGCGATCAAAATCTGCAAAATTACTGTCTAAAATTATGTTTTATATCAAAAGGAACATAAAAAGGATAACGCTGATGTATTTAGTGGAAAAAAAGATGCACAAATGCATAGAGTAACTATAATATAAAGACTAGAGAGTGAACTCGGCCAACAAATCTGTCAAATTAGAAGCGATTTATCTAGGTCTTGAATATTCATGAGGCGCCGGATGATCCCATGTAATGCTATTTCTCACGTAAAAGTATTTGAAGTGTTTTGAAACTGTACAGCGGCGAAATTCTACTGAGCATGCGCAGTTCAACTTGCGCGCTGTATTTATATGATTTGCATATTTACGCACAAATTTTCTCATTAGCATGTCATTATTATTCATGAGATGTTTTTTCTCTCATAAAAGCACGTGTAGTGTTTATGTACTACAATTTTGATTATGCTCTCCAATAATATACAGTATGTTTTTTTTTATAATTTCATCAGTTAACTATTCCCTTGCTAAATGTACCATGTACAGCTTTGAGTTCTAATTTAGTCTTCATATTAAAGACAAAAATCCTACTGTTATGGGGCCAATTGTGTATGGGGGTGTAAGTTGGCATGCTAAACTGTTTTATAATTGGTGGAAATTGTTCTTATGGATTAGGAAATGTAATGGTTTAGATTGTTGTCTTTATTGTCAACAAGACTAGAGAGCAGCAATTAAGTTGTTGACCCCCCCCCCCCCCCCCCCCCCAAAAAAAAAAAAAAAAAAACAACAACAACAAACAACAACAAATTCACCTAAATTAATCCAACAGGTTACTTCTGGTTCTAATGTGTGCCACCACCAACATCACTATCAAACTTATCACCGATTATAAACCATCACAACTTAATTGATGCCATTCGATCACCATCGTAGTCATATTATTACTGCACATGCATGTCATCATAGCCTGTATCTAATAAAGATTAAGTATTAAGTATGTAGGCCTGTCAGAATACACTTCTAAACAGCATTCACTTTTAATTGCACACCCTCTCACACCACACATACATAAATATACATGATAAATGTTCATTATAGGTTTCCATTAACATTTAATTTAAATACAACAACAGTCATATATAAATTAAACAGACCAAAGAAAATATAACCAACCCAGTATAACTCCGGGGGAGAGGGGGGGGGGGGGGGGGGGGTGGCACGCTCCCCAATGATTTTACAAAAACAATAAAAGTCATATCTAGACCATAAAAAGATAATAAATGGGCCACTTGCCCCCATGCAATTATTTGACACAAAAAACTAGGAGAAAGATAAGACACAAATATAAGTCTGCCCCCACAACAATCTATATATGTGCCTTCCCAATCTTTTTGACCACACTATGTTACTGACCGAGCATGGTGGCTTAGCGGTTAGAGTGTCCGCCTCATGCACGGGAGGTCCCGGGTTCGAACCCAGACCGGGTCATACCAAAGACTTTAAAAATGGTACCTTCTGCCTTCTAGCCAGACACTCGGCATTTATAGAATGGAAAAGGGAAAGTTAATCACACGAGTTACCAGAGGACTAGCCCCCTTCTGTAACTTTCGCTACATTTAGAAGACGTGTGGCCTAGGGCTATTGAAACGGAGATAGGCGCCGCCTTATGTGCCAACATTGGTACGGGAAAGACTTTAACTACTTTAATGTTACTGACCCCATATTTCTTCAATTTACATTTATAATTATGATCTTTTAATGCAAGTTATACAGTTCACTATTTGAAATCTCAAATTCAATTCAGTGTTGTTGTTTTTTTTTTCAAACAGAATTCAGACACAAAATGTACACATGAAATGTAACGGCTAGCACCTAAAAGAGGCATGAATCAAGTAGCTTAATCGTCGAGTAGGCAGGTAAAGGCTGATTGGGAAAATATACAAAATTTAACATTAAAATACATGCAGAGCAATTGAAACAATGCATTGAAAATAATAGCATCCAAACATGATAAAATACAATAAAATAATTGAGGTCCTACTATATACACATACACTTTGATATAAGATTAAAACGCACACAAAATATTCTGTAACTAATAATTTGGTTAACAAAAAAAAAACATTATTTTGTTTAAAGTTACATGAATAATCAAAACTGTATAATTATACTTTAAAAAAGAAGAAGAATATATACACATTCACTAACAATAAATAAGTATAAATGTTAATTCAATAAAGTACTAATTATTATATAATATGAGTTATGGTAGGGAGAATTGACAAATTCAAAACTATAGTCATATTGGAATTTACCAAAATGGGTTCATAAAATCAAAATATAGATTACACAAGATGGATGGGGCAATGCAAGAAATTTATTTTGGTTGATTAAGTATATAAAATTATTGATTCATTATAGCTATACTGTTTGAAATATTAACACCATAAATCCTGATGTATTAAGTCTGTGCAAAAGTATTCTGAAATAAATGAGAATGTTACTAACCCCTTTGCTACTATATGATAAATATTGCATCAATATATTGTTTAACAAAAAACATCTTTAAAGGGATAGTTGAGTTTTGGTTGAGAGGGCGCTACACAAAATAATTTTGTTGTGAGAAAATGAAAAACTGAGTGTCAAATTTGAAAGAGAATACAATTTTAATGGAAGAATAAACTTTATTTGATCAAAATCGGTTCAGAAACGGCTGAAATATCCATAAACAAAACCATTTGTAATAATTGTGGGGCCCCACAAGAATTCGATAATTTTGAACCAGCCGTTAAAATTCGTTTTAAAATGCCTCTTTTCAAAAGAGTTTTTTTAGATAGTTTTTTATTATCTCTCTATCTAATTACTATTTTAACAAAACATCACATGCACAATATTTTATTTAAAATGGTTTAAACAAATGCATTTTTTGAAAGCGCCCTCTTCAGTTTAAACAGCTCTTTTTGAATGATAACAGGCTTTTTACTTAGTCATTTGTAATTTTTTATTCCTTTTGAGCATGGTGGAGTTATAATTATTAGTTAGTAATGTAATGGTGTAGGTTTTGATTACTAAAATTCAGTTTGACAACTGTACTCTCTCTACCAGAACTCAACTATCACTTTCATAATTCCCGGCAGTAACTTGTGATTTAATTATTACATTAAAAAATGTGAATTTTTAAATATTTAATCTAATGAAGACTTTGTTAAAATGAACCAATACTTTAGCACCAGTAAAAAAAAATAATAATAACCAGGGTCGGTATTCAATTCAATACTTTAAAATACAAATTTACTTAGCATTTTTCTAGGCTGAGAACTTGTATTAAAATCGTTTTTTTTTTATTTTACTTCAGTAAGTCTAAATTAAATATTTGAAGACATAATGACACCAAAATTTGGACAACATTTTCAGTTGATGAAATAATCAAAGCTCAGTTTTGGCTAAGTAATCTACATTTTTACTTGTATGGAATCAATATACCGTCCCAGAATTAAACCTCTCGCCTTATTTAACATTTTGTTGGCTGTCTTGCCATGTGTAATTACAAACAAAAAGAGGTCAAACCTGTCTTTTAGAAACCACCTGTCAATAGCAACCATATCCTGTCTGCAATGGCCACAAAAGTGATCTAATGCAGAGGAAAAGGTAGAGAACCTATGTAGAGATCACCTGTCTACACTCTACAGTGGCCTATTTTCTTAGTTCCATGGATGGCCACTATACACAGGTTTTACTGTGTATAACAAATGACTCACTCGACCGCATGGTCAATATCATTTTCTGATGTGTGTGTGCCTATTCAGCACCATATTTGTAGACATGGCCGATCTTCCATGGGCTCCCTTAAATCATTGCTCGAGTCCTCTGGCTTGCTGTCCAGGCAGTCTGTTCACCTTGATACTGGTGGTACTTGATCTGTTGAATCAAGAAAAAATACACAAAGCAAAACATACGTTACTATAGAAACTAGAAGTATTGGTTTAATTTTGAAAGGTGTGTGTACTTTCTACCACTCTAGCTCTGTGGGTGTCTATTTTGTTTGCTTCTAAAATTTAATTCCATGAGGTAATTATTGTTTCCTAGAATATTGCTGCATACAATTTGCAAGACATTTAATTTTATCTTAGATATAATGTAAACAAATACAATCATTAAAAAATAACCTTGTTATAAATGTAGCAGGGAGTTGTATTTTGTATGCCATAATTTCAATTGAGATATATATCAAATCTTTTCACCAAATGCAGGAATTATAATATTAATATTTACAAATAAGTGTTAGAATAGTACAAACATATAATATCACTATTTGTTATACAAATTGACAGAAATGTAATCAGTAAAAAAAAGTTGATTACCTGTTGGGTGTGATGATCCACGTCATGCATTGCCAATGGGTGAAAAGGAAGAGAGTTGACATGAAGCACACCTTAGCCGAAGGAATCTCCAACAAATGAAGCACCAGAATCAGACTGCTGTAAACGGAAGAAATTAACAAAATATCTACATTAATAATAAACAAACATAAATCCGATTATGAATTTGTTTATATCACAGTAAATACTCAATTCAAGAGCACTTAGACAGTGTCCATCGTTGGATTTTCGAACCATCAGTGCCAGTTCACCAAATAAAAAAGAGGAACATAGATATTAATCAGTAATTTGCTTTGAGACGAGTCTAAAATACTATAGTCTACATTCATAATTTCACATAGAATTCTACTAGTAGTACTACCACAATAAACATAGATTCATGCAAAATTATCAATCATTTTAAAAATCATCTATCATCAACTATCATCTAGCTCAGCAGTTTCTGGACCCTGCACAAGCAGAAATTTTACTACTCTATTCATTGTCTCTAGACCTGAAAAACTGTCTATATATATATTCCGATAGTTGCTCCACTGACCACTCCATTTAGGGGTAGTACAGTATAAGTTTTTATTAAAAAAAAAACAACACATAATAAACCACACAAAGAGTTGGTTATTTCTGACTAGACCAGGTCCAGCCACTATATGGCCCTAATCTAATTAGGCCTTACGTAGTTAGTCTAGTACGTACACGTACGTAACATGTACACAATTGGTTTAGGGAATGACCGTAAAGGCGTAATGAACCACCCAATGCCAAGGGCAAGGCCAAGACCAAGTAACCAAGTTAATTCTTGGGCCACGACCGCTGGCACTGATTCCCATTGTCTACTGACTGTCTAGAATGTAGTGTGATTTGGATTTCTTTTAAAAAAAGTTTTAATCACTTCAGTTACCAAAATCAGTCTGTGTTCCAGTGTTTCCAGATATTAGATTCTAGAATGAGAGCATGAGCCTGAGCCTGAGGAGTGAGGACTGAGGACCGGCCTAGTCCTACCCTATTTCCTAGACCATCTTTGCCTTTTAAAAGCCAAGGCTAATAGCCTGGCTTAGGTTTTGGTAGCTGGCCAGTACAAGTTGAAAGTCACAGATTCGTATTCAAACTTCATTCAGTTTTAGTTAGATTTGAAAACTAGTAATATTTAAACTTGTTTCTTCAATAATTTCTGACTAATTACTCAATTAAATTGATATTGAGACTTGACATGATGATACTGATCTTTATTTAGACTCTCGAAACCAACATTTAATGGCCTGACCATTCGTTTTTGTGTCTACAAAATCAAACTTTCGCTTAATATTATTAAGTTGCCTGAATGCAGCAGCAAGACGGTACTAGAAATCTAGGTACGGTCATGTATACAATTTGTCCCCGCGGCTGGTGGCCCAGCAAAACACTAAATATCGCTATCTACCGTAGATAACGACCTACGCACAGTGGAAGGGTTAACTGACTAAAGCGTAAAACCTTATGAGGATTTTAGGCACACTTACCGATATTGCTGTAAACTCTTGATGGTTCAAATACTGCGTTCCGTTCCACTCAATATTCTGGACCCGATGCTCATAAAATTAGGCATTCAAAATGCCTCTTTGCGCCACAAAATGATTTCCAATTCCGATGATGGGTTGAGAAAGTTGTACTGTCGCACTAAATACGTGTGGACAATTTGACCGCAATAAATCAGCTGATTAGCGATACTTCGCGATATTATCGATACTTAATTATTCTTTACTGATAATTTCATAGACATTATGCATGGACAAACTTGACTAATAAGGCATATCCATTACTAAATAAGGTAAAAGTTATGACGAAATTCTTCATGAATATTCATGAAAATGGATTCTTCTGCGCATGTGCGATGAACTTTCGCTTTCCCTACAAATAATGTTGGATTAACAGTTAAGAGATATGAGGGAGGGCAAGCGAACAGCTCATGAATATTCAAGACCTAGATAAATCGCTTCAAATTTGACACTTTTTTAACACGTACGTCTATGGAGAGTTACCCCCCCTTGCACAAATGTGCAAATTAGTGGCCGCCATGACAGAAAAGTCGTACAAAATTGATTATTTGGGGGAAATTTAGACCTACTGAATGTAACACTTATAATCACTGTCTTAAACACTTTATGCGAATTAAATAATTATCAATTGTATGATTTACTCATATAACATACACAAATATAATTAGCACATTCAAAATGGCCGCCAATTGACGCTATTTCCACCATTTTGAACTGATAAAAAAATGTTTCAGCAACTAAGCGAACAAAACATATACGCAATGTGCATATTCATTATTTCGATGAGAAGGGATGTCAATAAGACTGTTCTGATGAATGACGTGACATGCATGACTTATAGATATGCAAATTAGTGGCCGCCATTACTGACAAATGGTACAAAATGGATCATATTTCGTAAGTAAGGCCTAATTACAATGAATGCAATAAACAGTGACTTACTAAAAACCAAGTTTAGAATTATAATGATTGATCAAATCAGAACATGTATGAAATCATTAGTAGTATTATATACTCAAAAACACCTTTAATTTGCATAAACAAACTGGCAGAAAAATTACTTTACTTCGTCCTTACCTTAAATGTAAGGACAAAGTATTACGTTTATAAATGTGTTTCTCCAACTGCTCTCGAAAATGACGCTCCATAAAGACTCATTGGTTTCAACCATTTTTCATAGAATATTGGGCATATGAGGTTTTGTTCAAAAACTGATTAGCAAGAAAGACAATCAACAACAATTCAAAAACTTATGAATTTGTTGAAAAGAGGAAGCATTTTTAGACATGTTTAACTGCTGGTTCAAAATTATCGAATACTTGTTGTACCCAACAATTATTGTTATACAAGGTTATGTTAATACAGTATATATTTCAGCCGTTTCTGAACCAATTTTGCCGTTTCAAATGTTATATTCGGTTGTTCATTAAGTCACAAAATATATTCTGTGTAGCGCCATCTATACCAAAACTCAACTATTCTTTCAACGATGTATATAAAGAAATAGAGTTTGTTTCCGAAACCTTTACAATGCTGTATTTTGGCTTGAACAAGCTGAACAGCTAAATTATATTAATTCTAAGACATCAAAACACAGGAAAATACAATAGAAAATAACCGAAAATAAAATGAACAAAAAGCGAACATTTAGCAAAGGTGATGTTGAGTCCAAGAAGTGTAGCCTTTGTACAGAGTGATTTGTACATTATCTTATCTGCTGCCTATGTTAATGTCAGAGGTATAAATAGTCTGATTATTATCCGTTACATACACATTCGATATATTTCACTATTTGCAGTACGATTATATAAAACTGTAAATTAATCATAATTAGTTAAAACTTCACTCAATAGCTAAACGATTATACCACAATAGGGGCAACGGTTTTTGAAACACAAGGTGTATTAATCATATTAAATATCGCGTGACTGCCTGTTACCAGTTTGGTGAAGTATGTGATAAGAATGTTGACTGTTCGTGCTCAGTATCGGTCATTAATCAGAAAAGGGCCTATATATGCAGATTTAGTTCAAAGTACAAAGTACTAAAATATGTAAAATCGTACTTGCATTATCATTATATATATCAAACATAGTCCAAAGGTCCCTTTTGCTTTTAACTACAAGCTTAATTATTTTCATTAAACATCGTGTTACTACCTGACACCAATTTGGTGTAATCTTCAATAAATAAATTGATTTGTGTGCTTTGATATTCGTTAACCACACTCTCCAAACAGGATATGTGCAGATGTATTTCACTGATTTCAATCAATCAGAAATACCAGTTACCAGTTTAGTTTAATCCTAATATAAACACAACAAAAAAGTAACTTCCCCCCGAAGCAAAATGGCGTAACTTTTTAACAAATAGAGTTTGAGCAACATAACTTGGCAGGAATGTTTTTAAAATTATTGGCTAACGTCTCTGTGAAAATGAATTTGATCCGCCATGCCATGCATGAGTGAGCACACATTAAAAGAAAAATGTCACTTTGTCCCCCTTATGTCCCCCTTAATCAAATAACATAACTTGTTAACGAAAAGGTTTTTAGCAAAATAACTCGGCAGGATTGTTCCTACATTTATTGACTAACTTATGTGTGAAAATTAAATTGGTCCGTCGAGTCATGGATGAGTGACCACACATCAAAGGCAAAATTTTCACTTTTTGACTCTTGTGACTTTTGAAAAGTGACATTTTTCCTTTAATGTGTGCTCACTCATGCATGGCATTGCGGATCAAATTCATGTTCACAGAGACGTTAGCCAATAATTTTAGAAATATTCCTGCCAAGTTATGTTGCTCAAACCCTATTTGTTAAAAGTTACGCCATTTTGCTTAGGGGGGAAGTATTTTTTTAATTTTTTTAATTTACCTTCGTATGAAATATCACGGACAGAAGAATATTCAATGTTCTTAAACGTTTGATGTGATTTGCTACTTAAAATACTACATAAAAGATAAACTCTCAAATGATTAAAACGTTAATTTTGTCACTAATGGCAGCCAATAATTTGCATATTCATAAGTCATCCATGTCATTAAATTCATCAGAATAATCCTTTTGACGTCCCTTATTGAAAACATACATCTGCGCATCGCTTCTTCGTATGTTTTACTCTAGCTTAGTTACCGAGTTATAATAAATAGTGGAAGATTATCTTTCTCACAAAATTTAGGGGTCATTACTCTGTTACCAAAAGGGGATAAAGTAAGACATTTTATAAAGAATTTGAGACCTATTTCTTTGTTGAATGTAATTTATAAAATTGTATCAAGCTGTATTGCTAATAGATTAAAAAAGGTACTACCTTGTATTATACATCCAAATCAAACAGGGTTCCTTGCTGGACGTTTTATTGGTGAAAATATTAGAATTATTTATGATATAATTGCTTATGCAGATAAGGAAAAATTACACGGTATGATTTTATTGATTGATTTCGAAAAGGCATTTGATAGTGTTTCCCATGAGTTTTTGTTTAAGGTACTTTCTTTATTTAATTTTGGTAATTCTTTTAAGAGGTGGATAAACGTGTTATATAGCAATGCATGCTCAAGTGTTATGGTAAATAGGCAATTAACTTCTAGATTTTGTATAGAAAGAGGCTGTCGCCAAGGTGACCCTCTGTCACCTTATTTGTTTTTGTTATGCGCTGAAATTTTAGGTATGTTAATTCGCTCTTCAAATGAAGTGGTAGGAATTAGAGTTAACTTTAAAGAATTTAAAATTCTTCAATATGCAGATGATACAGTTTTATTTTTGGATGGTTCTATTGCTAGTTTTCAGAAAGTTATACATATTTTGAACTCTTTTGGTAATTGTTCTGGACTTAAGATAAATATTCAAAAAACAAAAGCAATTTGGATAGGGGCTTCAAAAGAAAATAATGAAATAAAATTAGAAGGAGCAAATGTAGAGTTTGTTTATAATGGTTATTTTATATATCTTGGAACAGATTTTCATGTTGATGTTGATAAAATGCCAGTTTATAATTATGATAGAATATTCGATAAAGTGAAACGACAAATGATTTCTTGGATTAAACGAAATATTACTGTTTTGGGGAGAATAACAATTGTTAAGTCATTATTATTACCACAATTTAATAATTTGTTTATGTCAATTCCAAACCCATCTGTTGAATTAATGAAAAACATAAAAATACATTTTTTCAAGTTTATATGGAAGAATAAACCGGATAAAATAAGTAGAAAACAAGTTGTTAGTTCATATGAAAAAGGTGGCTTTAAAATGGTTGATATAGACTGCTTTAGTAAATCACTAAAGCTAACATGGGTTAGAAGAATTATTTTGAATATGTGTACAAATGTTGCCCATTTAATGCAGTCATTTTTACAAAACAAATTCATGATTAGTTTGGGTGATAATTATTTTTTGAAATTATCTCATGAAATTGGCAATCCTTTTTGGAAAGAAGTTTTTGAAAGTATGGCATTGTTAGTTTAAAAATGTGAGAATGGATGAATAGCTCGATTCAAATTGACAATGAGTCTATTTTTTTTAAATCGTGGTATGAAAAGGGTATTAGATTTATTAATGATTTGATGGATAATAATGGAATTTTATTGTCTCATAAAAAATGTGAAGAGAAGTTTAATTTGAAGATTAACTATTTGTCTTATTATTCAGTCTGTCAAGTAATAAAGTGTAGATATAATGAATATTATAAAACATGTCAAACAAAATTGGAAGAACCTTTAATTCCTTCTCATATTAAAACTGTTATTCATGATAAAAAAGGATGTGGATACATTTATAAAGTTCTTTTAGGAGAAACAAATTGTTTGTCTCTAATAAGTTCAAAGTGGGAACGATATTTGAATTATAATTTACAATCTGTATTAATACAAAAGTATAATGTTATGATATTTCGTTTTACTCCAGTTATTAGTTTGAAATACTTTCAGTATAAGATTTTAAATAGAATCTTATTTTTAAATAAACAACTTTTTAGGATGAAAATTGTAAACAATGAAAAATGTTCATTTTGTAAAAAAGAACTTGAAGATATAGTACATTTCTTTTATGAATGTGAGATTAGTAGAAAGATTTGGAATGACACTTCAAATTGGATTTATGAAAGAACTCAAGTTCGAATTTTGTTTAATTTACAAAACATAATTTTTGGCTTTGAAGATAAGAGAAATGATGCTCTTAATTGTATTGTCATTTTAATTAAACAACAGATGTTTATTTGTAAACTGAATAACATAGTTCCACTTTTTGATACATTGAAAAAAAAAGTTTTACAATATTATAAAGATGAAAAATATATGTTATGCATATCTGGAATGGAGAGACATTTTAATGTTAAGTGGCAGTTGCTACAATTGTTGTTTGTATAGAAAGATTAATTTGAATTTGTTTTATGCTCATGTATTTGATTTGTTTTATGCTCATGTATTTGATTTGTTTGTTTATGTGAAGATTAATAAATAGCCTGTGGAGGGCTCAAAAATTTGAAAAAAAAAAAATATTTTATCAGCTTAAATTACATGTTTTTATCTGGAGAGTAATTTACCTTTATTTGTCCTTTTTGTTACATATTAGCTTACTTTTGCAGTTCGGATTGATTTTATGTAATTTAAATTCTGTTTTGATGAATCTATCTATTATATATTTAATACTATTTAATGCAATTTCGTTTCTGTTTAGTCACTTTTCACTGCAATTGAATAGTTTCCCTTGTCATGCTATCATATTATAAGCGTGGAGGAGCTTGATCGTAATGAGGAGGGAGATGTATTTGGTTGTATTGGGGTGGCTATGAAAACATGTGTTTACGCGTGATCCCCCCCCCCCCCCCCCTCCCCCGCCCCGAAAAAAACATCATTCCTACTCACGCTCATATCTACAGTAACACCCTTACATTTAGGAATTATATCAAGCTTTTTGTTTTGGACACAAGTTACCACCCACCCCCCGTTTGACAATTATTTTCTACTACCCCCCCCCCCCCCCCCCTTACTGCATCACGTTGTAGAACACATAAGACGCTTTTATGATTGGAACAATAAGGAACAATTCGTTCATTCACACGTTCGAGTAAACTGCGCTTTTATGCGATGTCAAACAAACTTGCAACAGATGGAATGTTACCATGACAGCCACGATGAATAAATTAGATCATCCGAGTTGTTAGCTTGTTATCGGTATGGTTAGCAGTGCTTCTTGAATTACGATTTAGCAACCCGCTACGAAGATTTTAAATGGCTATTGTATTACAGGGCTTAGACGCTCGTTGATTGGTCGATATGGTAAGGGCATAGACAGCGTGCAAAATCTACATACATTACTAAAAACATATCTATGCACGTGTGTGTTGTGCACTGGTTTGTGAAAACAAAGGTGATCACCCAAGCGAGTTGTGTGAGTTCCCCGCTAGTTATCGTCCAAACTGGCATTTTGGCAAGGAGATAAGGCCTAGCTGACAGATAGGCTATCGGGCTTTTATGAATATGGCCACAGATGGCTACCACCTGACATTTTAAAAGCAATCCAGGTGATTCGGTGACATCAACAATTAAGTATAACCACTCATATTAACTTTGTTGCAGTGTGATCTGGAATAAAGAGCTGAATACACCTCCCAGGATGTCCATCTACAATTTATGATGACTGTCATTAAAAGACATCTATAAAGACGATCTAGGCTATAGGTCATTAATTGATGCCAACAATGACGGCATAACCACTGACATTATTATCCAGATGTTATTGTTTCTGAAATATTAACCCCTTGCTTACAGGAACTGAGTGGGCTATATGTACAAAATATATGGAATTTCAAAATGTTGAAACGATAAAGATTTCAGGTGGTGACCATTTTGAAATTGAAGATGGAGGCGAAAATGGGACTTGCTAAATTGCTTCCAACCACTGTGGGTGCATCTGAATTAGGTCTTCCAAATGTACTCCATGTTATTTATTTTGAACACCCGACTAAGTGCATACTCACAGTAATGTACTTTTTTAAAAGCTATTTTAGTCTCGCAGAAGTGAATTCAATCTATATTGACTTATGGCGGCCACATCGAAATTCAAGATGGCCCACACATTTAAAGTCTTTTAGACCCCATAAATGTGTTTTAAAGCCACTAAAAATAACTCTCCAGTCATAATTTAGGTTCTTGAAATTCAAGATGGCTGCCATTTGAAGTCTTGATATGTGATTCAGATGATTCGTTGGCCCCATTATATTGGGTATAGCCACTGAAAATAACTCTCTAGCTGATTTAATTGCTGAGATATTGATGAAAACAGGTGCCAGATGGCGGCCATTTGAAATTCAAGATGGCTGCCATTTGAAGTCTTGGAATTCGATTCAGGTGATTCGTTGGCCCCCATTATGTGGGTATAGCCACTGAAAATAACTCTCTAGCTGTTTTAGTTGCTGAGATATGATGAAAACAGGTGCTAGATGGCGGCCATTTTGAAATTCAAGATGGCTGCCATTTGAAGTCTTGAAATTCGATTCAGGTGATTCGTTGGCCCCCATTATGTGGGTATAGCCACTGAAAAAAACTCTCTAGCTGATTTAATTGCTGAGATATTGATGAAAACAGGTGCCAGATGGCGGCCATTTTGAAATTGAAGATGGCGGCCAAGAATGGACCGTTGCAAAATTGCTTCATCAAATTTCTTTGTAGAGGAAGGTCTAAACTATCTGTGTGCCAAAATTCATGCTTTTGTCCAGAAGTGCACACTTGGTCTCATATATTGACCTAAGAGCCCCCCACTATTATTCCGAAGGTTCGTTATTCCGAAGGTTCGTTATTTCGAAGGTTCGTTATTCCGAACACGCAAATTTCCTATACCTGAGTGTTCGTTATTCCGAACACGCAATTTCCTATACCTGAGTGTTCGTTAATCGAAAATGAATAAGGTTCGTTAATCCGAACATTTGTTGCATTATTCGAAGGTTCGTTATTCCGAAGGTACGTTATTCCGAAGGTTCGCTATTCCTAAAATGAAATCGGGTTCGTTATTCCGAAGGTTCGTTATTCCGAAGGTTCTTTATTCCGAAGGTTCGTTATTCCGAAGGTTCGCTATTCCTAAAATGAAATCGGGTTCGTTATTCGAAGGTTCGTTATTCCGAAAATGAATTAGGGTTCGTTAATCCGAAAATGAAATAGGGTGTGTGTGCGTGTGTGTGTGTGTGGTGTGTGTGTATGTGTGTGTGTGTGTGTGTGTATGTGTGTGTGTGTGTATGTGTGTGTGTGTGTGTGTGTGTGTGTGTGTGTGTGTGTGTGTGTGTGTGTGTGTGTGTGTGTGCACTGGCGTAGTGGTGGGGGGTGTCATGGACCCCCCCCTCCATAATCAAATTTAAAATCATGGCTTTTATCTAATTTTATTGAAAAGAGAGTAAAAACTCAGATTGCACAGTTTCAATTTTTAAAAAATGCCAAAGCTCCCTAACGGGGGGGGGTGGGGGGGGGGGGGGGGGGGAGACACCCCCCCCCCCTGCCCTTAGTTGCTATTTATGATGAAATACATACAATTCAGACAAATCAAATGTGATTTTGGACTGATATCAATCAGCAAAATATAACTTTATGACATAATTATAATAATATCAAATTGATTTTGGTTTTTATTTCATATTTGTTTACATGAGAAAGATATAAATATATATATCTCATTCTTATTGCACTGTTTACAAAGAAAAAGAAAATAACAATTTGACTAGAGTTGTAAAGCCACTCTTTGCCCCCTCCCTCTTCTTCTCCCCCACCCCCCCATGCAGCCACGGCAATTAGAGTAAGATTGATCCATTTCCAAGTCCACACTGCTCAAAATTAAATCAACTCAATTCTTTTCTACGTCGTATTTATTTAATTTTCGGATTAACGAACCCTATTTCATTTTAGGACTAACGAACCTTCGGAATAACGAACCGGATTTTATTTTCGGATCAACGAACCTTCAGAATAATATAATATTAAAGGGGTAGTACAGTTTTGGGAAGCTGAACTTTAGTAACCAAAACCTGCACAGTAACATTACAAACTAATATTTATAACCCCACCATGCTCAAAAGGTATACAATTATACAAACGACTACGTAAAAAGCCTGTTATCATTCAAAAAGCGCCATTAAAACACGAGAGGGCGCTCTCTAAATAAGGCATTGGTATCACCATTTTTCATACAAAATTATGCATGTGATGTTTTGTTGAAATAATGATTAAATAGAGAGATCATCAACAACTATTTAAAAGGCGCTTTTGAACATTTTTGAAAAAGTGTAAGCATTTTTATAATTTTTTCAAAAAAATCATCGTATTTATTTGGGGCCCAAATAAATACGATTGGATAAATTTATTGATATTTCAGCTACTTTGACCAAATAAAGTTATTCTGCCATTAAAATTGCATGTTCTTTCAAATTCGACACTCAGTTTTTCATTACCTCACGAAAAATTGTGATGTGCAGCGCCCTCTCTACCAAAACTGAACTACCCCCTTTAAAGGGTGACTAAAATTTAAAAAAAATAAAAAGACTTTGGTTGATCTATAATACTGAATACATCACATATCTGTTGACTATTTGATGTACATTTTTGTCATATTTTTAATATTATTTTGTATATTATTTTTATTCTACCTGCTAAGATCCACCCCCTATAAAACTCCCTCTACCATTGACTTCTCTGACATCACAATACCATTCAACCATCGATCAGCTAGATAAACATAAACAAAAGATATGTTCTCACCCACTGAGTACCTTAGTGCATTTAAGCATTGGATGGTTTCATTGAAACCCTTCTTTTCATGGTGAGTGGGCATTGTATAAAACATGGATGCTATTGTAAACATGTGGTCAAATGACATACCAATGTCTTTTGTTCATCTAGCTGACTGATGGTTGAATGGTATTATGATGTCACAGAAGTCAATAGCTTCTGGCTAGTTTGTTTAGGTGTGAAGCTTAGCAGGTAGAAAAAACAAATAGAAAAAATATAATATGAAAAATATGACAAGAATGTACATCAAATAGTCAACAGATTATGTGATGTATTCATTATTATAGATCAACCAAAGTCTTTTTATTTTTTTTTATTTAGTCACCCTTTAAAGACCCCTCCAGAACGAGAGATGGATTTTTCTGTCTAGGTGGGGAGCAGCAATGTAGATTACGTGCCTTGCTGAAAGACATATAAATACTGGGACATCGAAAGGTTTCGTGCTCGGATCCCGTGGTTTGAAGTCAAACGCTTATCCGATCAATAAACAAAATAATGAGAGTGTATATTTAAATGATAAAATCATCTTTGTTTGATCAAAATCGGTTCAGAGACGGCTGAAATATCCATAATTATAACATTTTGTAATAAAGCTGGGGCCCCAGGTTTATTAGAGAATTTTGAACCAGCCGTTAAAAATTTTTAAAAATGCTTCCTCTTTTCAAAAAGTTACAAAATAGGTATTTAAATAGTTGTTGGTTATTTCTCTATCTAATCACTATTTCAACAAAACATCACATGCACAATATTTTATTCAAAATGGTTGAAACCAATGAGTGTTTAGAGAGCGCCCTCTTACGTGTTAACGGCTCTTTTTGAATGATAACATGAACTTTACTACGTCATTTGTAATGTTGTGTTCCTTTCTAGTTATAACAGTGAATATCACTTTGCATTTTCGCTCACTACTCGGCCATATAACATCCATTTAAACGTGAATCACACATTACTCACTGGACATAATTCAGATCACAACAATGCACATTTATTTATATCAACCATTCATCACTTTTTGTACAATGTCAACACAGTTACTATAGATCCGGTTCCTTTAAGGAAATGAAACCCAATCAATGTTTGTTACCTCTTTATGAGACTATCTGATAATACATTCCCAATGTTACACGCGATGTATGACTCATTTTTAATTATCTAATCATGTGTATGCACTATTATGTATCCAAAGCAGGTTTTCTATTTCATTGTGAAAAAATAAATCAAACTATTGCTTTCATAGGAGGAATAATCTCTCAAAGATAGAGCATTCCATTATACTTATGATAATTGCTGAACACGAAACAAGAAAAGCCATGATGTCATACAAAATCTTTTTTTAGAATTTTCAAATTTGAACTTCATTTTCATAAAGAGCATGAAAAATAATGTCTAAGTACCGAAAATCAATTGAATATGTTAAGTATTGGCTGAGATATGCCCATCCAAATTAATTTTATTTCAATGGGCAATCAGTGTTATAGTGCACTGGTTCATAAAGTTATGAACCAGCGCGCTACAACACTGATTGCCTATTGGAAAACAAAACCATTCGGATAGGCATATCTCAGCCAATACTCAACATATTCAATTGATTTTCAGTATTTAGACATTATTTTGTATGCTCTTTCTGAAAATGAAGTTCAAATTTGAAAATTCTAAAAATAGGTGTTTATGACGTCATAGATGACATCACACTTCACCACTATATACCGGGCTCTTTGTCAATGTCCATTTAGTTCTATGGGGTCTCACATTTGCAACGCACTCTGATTGGCCCGTATTCACAAAGGAGGTTTGTACAAACCATGGTTCAAACCGTGGTTTACATCTGCCAATTGTAAACTGATGGAGCGAGAATGTGTACCATCAACATTGTTAACAAGTAAGGAATTTACATTCTCTCTCCATCAGTGTACATTTGGCATGCCATAGATGTAAACCATGGTTTAAACCATGGTTTGTACAAACCTCCTTTGTGAATACGCGCCATTATACAACATCCCATATATTTTGGAAACAAATTTTCAATTTTTGAAATAACGTTACCGTGTCTTCATTGCCACACTTTTCGATTCCCTATATTCATAATATGTTGTTTATACAATAAATGTATTCTACAAAATGATAATTAGTGTAAATGAACAACTTCATGAAATTCTTATCGTTGAACATTATGTTGAAAGCCTGTTTATTCCCTTTACATTGATGCCCTATTTTCTAAGATTATGTTATCGTGGAATGTATACCTAAATATTAGGCCAAGTCAGATTGAAATGTTGCAAAATGCATTGTTGTTGTTGTTGTGTGACCGCCTCAACAATAAAGACACGACCCATCCACCGGACAGATAGAGAAAAACTCTACATTTTACGTATTTTGCTTTGGCCCCAATAATATTCAGGTGTACTCCCACATTCCAGTGAATAATCATTACACGCGTAGGCTACATAGAGTGGTGAAGTGTGATGTCATCCATGACGTCATAAACATTTTTTTTTAGAATTTTCAAATTTGAACTTCATTTTCAGAAAGACCATAACAAATAATGTCCAAATACCGAAAATCAAATGAATATGTTAAGTATTGGCTGAGATATGGCCCATCCGAATGATGTTTTGTGTCAATAGGCAATCAGTGTTATATGTGCACTGGTTCATAACTTTATGAACCAGTGCACTATAACACTGATCACCCATTGAAGTAAAGTTCATTAGGATGGGCATATCTCAGCCAATACTTAACATATTCAATTGCTTTTCGGTAATTAGAAATGATTTTTTATGCTCTTTCTGAAAATAAAGTTCAAATTTGAAAATTCTAAAAAAAAAAATTATGACGTCATGGCTTCTGTACTCTATAGGGCATCAATGTAAAGGGAAATAAACAGGTATGTTTATTATATGCATTTCAAGTATGATCATTTCATGACAAGAGATATGTATCGACACTAAATTTCAAAAATGTTTAAAACGACGATCACGGACCAAGGATTTAGCTCTTTGCACGGAATAACCGCACGTACTCTTCATAACATCATTGTACTTTCTTGGGCATTCAGGCGTTGTAAGAAACGCTGACAATAACTCTTTTGTTATGAATCGAAACCAGCTATGAGAAAAAAGCCGGGATATTTGGAACAAAGAGCTCAATACGAGACAAATGTACAAAATATCAGGCGCGCCGGAAGCAGTTTTGGATTGGGGGGGCAAAACCCCAAGGGGGCTCACAATTTGTGTGTGATGGGGCTCATGTCCAACCACACTCTGGGTTGCCAACTTTGAGCCAGATGTGAGAGTGAGACATTGCGAGGGAGCGAAGCGACTGAGCGGGGGGAGGGTCTGGGAGGGGGGTGTCCCCCTCCCACGGTAGGGAGCTTTTGCATTTTTGGACTTGAAATTGTGCAATCTGGTGCATACCTAGATAGGAAATTCGGCTGTATTTTGGAAACCGTGATATGATTTGATCGACCCGAAATTTTTTCACGTAGAAAACAAATAATTGACACACTAATAAATATGTACCCCAAAACACACACACAACAACATAAACCATAATTATGCAACATTATGTATGATCCAACAACACACAGCCAATAATGAGTCCCGAGGGAGCGAAGCGCCTGAGGGCTGGTGCACATAGGCGCCGGAAGTGGGGTGGCAGGGGGGGGGGGGCGGCCGCCCCCCAATCCAAAAAGAGTGGGAAAGACAAAATCAAATGTATGAGCTGACATTCAAAAACTAGTTTATACATCCATTTTCAATTTTCGCTGCGCGCTTCGCGCGCGAACAGTTTATCTCAGTTTGTTGTAAACATCAGATGAGAGCATAGACATTTTATTATTTTTTTGTTTAACTCGGATTCTAAATTTCCTTCACAGGTATGGCATGAAGTGCACCAAATTGCACCATTTCAAGTTTAGAAATGCAAAATCTTCCCCGTGGGAGGGGGATACCCCCTCCCAAACCCTCCCCCTCCGGCTCTGCCCAAGCCCGGTCGGTCGCTTCGCTCCCTCGGGATTCATTATTGCCTGTAGACCATGTTGTTGGATCATACATGCGCCATATGGTTCATGTTGGAACTGTGTATGACACTAAATACAATATTTATGTGTGAGTTTGGGTGCACATTTATTAGTGCGTCAATTATTTGTTTTCTTCGTGAAAAATATATCAAATCATAACACGCTTTCCCAGATACAGTTAATCTTAAGCCCGAATTTCCTATCTAGGTATGCACCAGATTGCACAATTTCAAGTCCATAAATGCAAGATCTTTCTTACCGTGGGAGGGGGATACCCCCTCCCAAACCCTCCCCCTCCCTCCCTGCACCAGCCCTCAGGCGCTTCGCTCCCTCGGGACTCATTATTGGCTGTGTGTTGTTGGATCATACATAATGTTGCATAATTATGGTTTATGTTGTTGTGTGTTTTGGGGTACATATTTATTGGTGTGTCAATTATTTGTTTTTTACGTGAAAAATATATTAAAACTTTCTGGTCGATCATATAACGCTTTCCCAAATACAGCCGAATTTCCTATCTAGGTATGCACCAGATTGCACAATTTCAAGTCCAAAAATGCAAAAGCTCCCTACCGTGGGAGGGGGGACACCCCCCTCCCACACCCTCCCCCCGCTCAGTCGCTTCGCTCCCTCGCAATGTCTCACTCTCACATCTGGCTCAAAGTTGGCAACCCAGAGTGTGGTTGGGCATGAGCCCCTACACACACAAATTGTGAGCCCCCTTGGGGTTTTGCCCCCCCCCCCCCAATCCAAAACTGCTCCCGGCGCGCCTACTGGTGCAGGGAGGGAGGGGGAGGGTTTTGGAGGGGTATCCCCATCCTACGGTAAGAAAGATCAAGCCATTCTTTGAAAAGTGAAACTTTTTCGGAAAAATTGAAGTTTAATTTTTCTGTAGTTTTGTTCCATTTTTGGAATGATCCATCTGTAAAGTTTCATGAAATACATGATTTGAAGTTTAAAATGAAACTTTTTTACTCATTTGCATAAATTTACATATTTCAATATTTTTCTAATAATCATAATTCAGAAAATAATCAAGATATCAAAAGGATAATTAGCAAGCTCATTCTTCTCACTTTCCTGTACACATGGTACAGGTTGATACCAAACTTTGTAAAAATTCAACCTTTCATTCTTTTCTAAACCCGATATTATAAAATTCCCATTTTCCATTCATATTGTACATGTCACACACGTGACCACCCCAAAATGTCACACACGTGACCAGACGTTGCCACATAATTAAGTACTATAACAAACAATGGTTTGATATAATTCTCATTCATTGCTATTGTTGTACTTACAAATGTATAGTTCTTCTCTGGTAATAAGATGAACATTATAGCTATTCATATTTTAAAGAATTTTCCAAATGAAATTTAGTTATGAAAAAAGTCACACACGTGACCCATGCCATTTGACCTCTGACATTGAGTTACGTAATCCTTATAAAATCTTTTGTGTTAAGTTTGAAAGACTACAACATATTCAAGTCACATATGAAGTAAAAATCATTATAGTCTCATACTTACTGAAATATAAGCATCCCATTTCAAAATTTGTCATGTTTTGGGTCACACACGTGACCAAGAATGGCCCATATTATAGATCTCTGTCCGAATTGCATTTATGGACTTGAAATTGTGCAATCTGGTGCATACCTAGATAGGAAATTCGGGCTTAAGATTAACTGTATCTGGGAAAGCGTGTTATGATTTGATATATTTTTCACGAAGAAAACAAATAATTGACGCACTAATAAATATGCACCCAAACTCACACATAAATATTGTATTTAGTGTCATACACAGTTCCAACATGAGCCATATGGCGCATGTATGATCCAACAACATAGCCTACAGGCAATAATGAATCCCGAGGGAGCGAAGCGACCGACCGGGCTTGGGCAGAGCCAGAGGTGGAGGGTTTGGGAGGGGGTATCCCCCTCCCACGGGGAAGATTTTGCATTTCTAAACTTGAAATGGTGCAATTTGGTGCACTTCATGCCATACCTGTGAAGGAAATTTAGAATCCGAGTTAAACCAAAAAAGAATAAAATGTCCATGCTCTCATCAGATGTTTACAACAAACTGAGCAGCGAAAATTGAAAATGGATGTATAAACTAGTTTTTGAACGTCAGCTCATACATTTGATTTTTGTTTTCCCACTCTTTTTTTTTTGTGGGGGGGGGGGGAGGGGGGGCTTTTTTTTTGGGGGGGGGGCAAAATTGCGTTTTGCCCCCCCCCCCCCCCCCCACACTTTTTGGATTGGGGGGGGGGGGGGGGGGGGCGGCCGCCCCCCTGCCACCCCACTTCCGGCGCCTATGCATGTAGGTGTGAGGTTAATGACGATAAAGGACAGGGTAACACAGATTACAGACATCAAAGAGGTGGGGGGATTACGCCCCTGTTTGACGATATACGATGTTATGGAACCTGTTTTTTTTTTTATGGTACTTGATTATGACGCCCACTATCTTGTTTTCTTTTAGGTGGTCAATATACACTGTTTGATGAAATTCGTCTATAAAGTTCACTTGTTTATAGCGGCCACATATCTATTTTCCCTTGGGTGGTGAGCGTACAAACGCTATTTTGGGACTTGTCTATGGAGGTCACCTGATTGTAGCGGCCAATTAGTTTTCTCTTATACACAGGTTTCGTCTAGTAAAACCGCTGTGGCTAAATATCCATAGAGCTATAATTACAGCCGTATGGAATCTTTCATACGGTATACAGGCGATGGCCATCACAGTGGTCAGTGTAGGCGATCGTTAGACCAAATGAGAATTAGACTAAATGGTCATTAGCCGAAATAGTGTTTAGACGAAATGGCATTAGACGACCTGCTTTTGTGGAAAATAGACCTATTGGTATTAGACGAAATGGTAATAGACCAAATGGTAATAGACTAAATGGATATTAGACCAAATGGTTATAGACAAAACGGTAATTAGACGAATTGCATATAGACCAAGTGAAGAGTAGCCTAACTGATAATTAGACGAACTGGTATTAAACGAAGTGATAATAGACGAAACGAGGAAAAAAAAAGTAGACGAAGTGACAATTGGCCCATTTGGTGATTAGACGAAACGGCAATTGCCTAAATGGGCATAAGACCTAGTGATGATTAGACCAAATGGGTTGAGACGAAGAGACGAAGAGTTAGACGAATGATGATTAGACCAAGCGGTATTAGACCAAGTGAATATAAACCGCTTCCTGTACCCTACGTGCATGGCGTACATGTTTTTTTCTTTTTCGGCGGAGGCTGTTTGCCACATATATTCTTCTTGTCTTTGAAAGTGAGCTTAAAGGGATAGTTGAGTTTTGGTAGAGAGGGCGCTAGACTACTTATTTTGTTGTGAGGTAATGAAAAACTGAGTGTAAAATTTGAAAGAGCATAATATTTAAATAATAAAATCATCTTTGTTTGATCAAAATCGGTTCAGAGACGGCTGAAATATCCATAAATATAACAATTTGTAATAAACCTGGGGCCCCAGGTTTATTAGAGAATTTTGAACCAGCCGTTACAAATTCAAAAAAATGCTTCCTCTTTTCCAAAAGTTACAAAATAGGTATTTAAATAGTTGTTGGTTATTTCTCTATCTAATCACTATTTCAACAAAGCATCACATGCACAATATTTTATTCAAAATGGTTGAAACCGATGAGTGTTTAGAGAGCGCCCTCTTACGTTTTAACGGCTCTTTTTTTAATGATAACATGATCTTTACTACGTCATTTGTAATGTTGTGTTCCTTTCTAGTTATAACTATTAGTTTGTAATGTAATGATGCAGGTTTTGGTTACTAAAATTCAGTTTCACCAAAACTCAACTATCCCTTTAATGCGGTCGAAATTACCTGATTTTCTCCCAAATGTGATGATTCCGCTCAAATATGAGGTCCTTTTAATTGTACCGGACGATAATGTGTGACAAATTTATAAAATTGAATGAAAGTGTTACTTTAAATTGACAAGAAAACCTATAATATAGGTCTTCCCATCCATTTTCAAACAATCGACATTCAATTTCATTAATTGCTTAATTCAATTTCGTCTCGAGAAGTCAGTAACGTGCAATTGCTACATTTGATTTAGTCATTTATTATTTAATTTGGTCAATGACCATTCAACTTTAAAATTTGGTCATTCTATTTTGTCACAATATAAAATAAAAATATAAGCTACTATAGTTCAAATCGTTTTCAGATCTGATATTTATGCTTGCTATCATGTGTAATTTATTTTAAGCCTGTAAATGAGACACAAATATTGCGTGCAGTACTATGACATAGTAACATAGTTTCCATAGTACCTTATAATGTACATTCATATAGAATTAAAATTTTAATAACTACAATTTATATATATTTTTAATGAAATACCAGTACACAAGAAGGCCCTCATGCCCTTGAGACTCAAGTTACTCGTGGCAGCACGATGTCTGAAAGAAAAAAATCGAAAGATGTTGAACCATGAACCTACTGGTTGAACTAACTCTTTGTTTGCAAACGATTAAGTTACATCCCACATTATTTACTCTCGAGTACAGGTGCAGACGGTTGCGTGAGTGCGTGACTACACTGTACGCAGCGAGGTCTTCCCACCTCTCTGCCAATGTCTGCTGTACGTGTGCCATAAATATTGTCACCCCGCCGCTCTCAAGGCGCGTCGCGCAATCCTTGCAACAACAGCCTACCACCTGAGAAAAGAGCGTGGGGTTTCTACCAAGATCATTCTGAAGGGAGCTGAAGTTGCGCTTCTGTGGAAGGAAAAGGGTACTGTCAAGTGGAACGACTACCGTGACTGAATCAGACTGTAACCAGCACCCACGTAAGCTAGTGACCATAATTTCAACCATAATCTCACAATCAAGATAACTTCTGTATGGCATTTACACGTAAACAAAGTTTTTAATATGCCAGTGAATATCTGTGTCTCTATATAATTTATATCTTATTATGCAGCTCGACAACTCATGAATATAATTTTTTTTTTTTTTTTTTTGCAAATAAGTATTCCATGAAAACGATGCAGAAATATTAATTTCGCTTCGTGTGGCTTTTCTTGAATATATATGCTATACTAAACTCATTTTAAGTCCAAATTTGAACTTGTTTTTGCCCGGAAATTTCATAGTAAATGAGTTATATACTTCCGTTATTCAATGCATATGCAATGACATTCAAGATTAAAATACGAAATTTGCCAGTCAACATTTGTGTATATGCTGTATGAAAAACTTATTGTCATGTTTTATTCCCTGCAATCATCTTTGTCAAGGGCATTCCCTGTATGACTTGTTTGTAGTGATTTATTTTATGTGTCCCTCGATCCCAATGGTTACTTGGACATGGTTACTTTTGTCGCGCTTGTCGATGGGGAGTCTGGCGTCGTGCGCATGTCGTTTACATGCATTGCCGAAGCGGTCTATTGTTCTATTTGTTTTGTGAGGTGGGAAGTTTAGATCATTGTTAATCGATAGTATACCCATTTTTGTACTGTCTATTGATATGTTTAGATTTAAATTACAATTTATTAAATATTATTCTGAGTTTACATTCATGAGAGTAAAACCCTTGTTAATCATTTATGGTAAAATCTCTCACTTTTTAATTTTTTTTATAATATTTGAAATGTGGAGTTTATTGTATCTCAATCTTTACTATGTTAAGCAATTTTGTCGAATCATTACCGCAATTGTTTTTTTGTTTTTTTGTTTTTCCCTTTATTCTCCGGTGGCGAGCCGAGAGTAAATTCGTTCGAGTCTACAATTTCAATATGCAGCATTGCTGCCGTTCTGATTTATATTCCATTGTTTCTATTTTATTTTTTTATTTCAACATATCCCGCAGCTGCACTGCCTTCCCTGTTCCGTTCTTTCACTACAGATTTACCTGTTCCTCACCCATGCTACGTGACGTTTTGTTTATCTTCCCTGTCTTGACTAGTTTTTATTTTTTTTATTTTATATGTCGATGGCAGAAGTTCCTTTAGCCTGCTCACCAGACCAACTTTTTGACAATTTTACTGACAATGGGACAGAGACGGACTTAATCAATTCTTTTAATTTGAATACAGACTTGGACTATCATTTTGATGAACACGATATTTCTCAATTGCCTTCTAGTTCTGTATATTATACTGAATCTCAAATTGCTGATAAAATTGTCAATAATAACCATAACGCCTTTTCTTTGCTTCACTTTAATGTAAGAAGTATTTCTAAAAACTTTGACGCATTATCATTATTTTTGGAAAAATGTAAATTTCAATGTCCAATAATTGGTTTAACAGAAACATGGCTCACTCACACTTCCCCTCTATATAAATTATTAGATTTTGATGTTATTACAAACAATAGAAATAATAAAAGAGGGGGAGGGGTTGCCCTGTATATCTCTCAAAATTATCAATATAAATGTATTTCAGACTTAAATATAATGTCAAACTCTTTAGAATCCCTTTTTGTGGAAATTACGGTCCCTAACGATAGAAATATAGTAATAGGAGTTCTTTATAAGCCACCCCATTCTTCTAGTATTGATTTTTTTAAATACTATGCAAGACATTTTATTGAATCCAGAACTTCAAAGAAAGAAATGTTTTATCATGGGTGATTTTAATATTAATTTCTTACATTGTGACGAGGATAATGTAGTCCATGACTTTTTAGAATTAATGTCCACACACTCTTTTCTTCCATTCATAACCAAGCCAACAAGACACACTAATCACTCGTTTACTTTAATTGATAATGTCTTCTCTAATTGTATGCCACCCTTAGAAACTGGCATTATAATTTCTGACATAAGTGATCATTTCCCCATTTATTTAGAATCCCCTAATCTCTTGAATACGAATATGAATACGACTAATCGTTTAGACATACCTTTGTTTAAAACTAAATTGGCGAATATTGATTGGAATAGTGTTCTTAATGAAGATGAAGTAAATAACTCCTTTAATAATTTCTTGTCTTTGTTTAATAAGCATTATAATGATTCAGTTACACCGGAGAAATCCAATCATTATAAAAAGGTTCCTAGACAGCCGTGGTTAAACAAGTCTCTTTTAAAATGTATAAATAAGAAAGATAAATTGTTTTATAAGTATAAAAAGAATCCTAGCGACTCTAATAAAATAATATATACTAGATATAAAAATACACTATTAAACGCTTTGCGCTATAAAAAGAAAGAATACTTTATAAGACAATTTAATAATTACTATAAAAATATTAAAGGAACTTGGAGAGTCATAAATAATGTTCTTAATAAGGGCAACCATCATAATATTACTAAAATGAAAATAGGTGATAACATCGAAAATGAAAGTCAATTAATAGCAGAGGAGTTTAATAATTACTTTGTGAATATAGGTCCCAATTTGGCAAAAGAAATTGCGTCCCCTCAAAAGCAGTTTCATACTTTCTTGCATGATCCCATTTCTAAATCTTTATTTTTAACCCCTACGAACGAACAAGTATTGAATATAATAAAACAGCTTAAAAATAAAAGTAGTTTTGGTTTTGATAATATATCCAATGATTTATTGAAAGATGTCGCCCCTCAAATTATTAAACCTTTAGTATATATTTTTAATTTATCTATACAGACGGTATTGTACCGTTAAAAATGAAAATCGCTAAAGTAATTCCAATTTTGAAAAAAGGTGATCCCTTAGTCTTCTCTAATTATAGGCCTATATCTTTACTTACGTGCTTTTCTAAGATACTTGAAAAAATAATTTATGAGAGAACAGTTAATTTTATAAAAAAGCAAAATATATTTTTTGAAAATCAATTTGGCTTTCGTGAGAAACATAAAACTTCACAAGCAATTTTATATTTTATAGATAAAGTTGCCTCTGCTACTGATAATCACAAACACACCGCAGGTCTCCTTCTGGACTTCTCCAAGGCCTTTGACACTATTGACCACGAAATCCTTCTGTACAAATTGAATCATTATGGTATACGTGGACGGGCCTTGGAGTGGTTCAGAAGTTACCTGTCAGACAGGCAACAATATGTATACTTGAATCGTTGTGAGTCTTCGTACAACTACACTTCATGCGGTGTACCCCAAGGATCATTGTTAGGTCCCCTCCTTTTTCTTTCTTATATTAATGACATAGCACACTCATCCAAACTTTTGACTTTTATTTTATTTGCTGATGACTCCACTGTCTTGTTTTCTCACAAAGATCCAAACATACTTCTTGCAACTATTAATAATGAATTAATTCATTTAAATAATTGGATTCAAGTTAACAAGCTTTCATTGAATTTGTTAAAAACACATTATATGCTATTTAGTAATTCTTTAGATAACCTTCCTGGTCAAATTGTATTTAATCAAACTCCCATAGATCGTGTACACTCAGCGAAATTCCTGGGGCTCTTTATTGATGAACACTTAAATTGGAATACTCATCTTGCTAACTTGAATAAATTTATTTCAAGAAATGCTGGAATTATTTATAAATTAAAACAATTTTTTCCAATTAAAATATTATTAATGTTGTATTCAACAATAATATTACCATATTTAAACTATGAAATACTCGCATGGGGAAGCTCAGCTAGGACACATATTGATAAAATATTAAAAACTCAGAAGAGAATTTTAAGAAGCATTTATGGTTGTAACCTACGTACTCACGCTGATCCTCTTTAAAAAAAAAGTAATATTCTTAAAATTGATGACTTATATTTATTGAACTTAGGATCTTTAATGCATAAAATGAATAATTGTAATTTGCCTGACGTTTTAGAGTCTTTATTTTAAAAAAATAAAGAAATACATAAATACCCGACTAGACAAAGTGACATGTACCATATACCAAAAACTAGACTACGAATATTGCAAAATACTTTTATTCTTAATGGCCCCAAACTTTGGAATTCTTTAAATATTGAATTACAACAAACTCTCGGATTTCATACATTTAAACGTAAGTTGAAATATGAATTACTTTCACATTACTCTGGTGACAGCACAAATTAATAGTAGTAACTTTGAGTTATACTGCTTGGCATGGTTGATGAACAGGTCCATTTGATCTCATCTTTATTTTTCACCTTTGTTATGATTTCTATCGCAGCTGCTGGTATCCCCATAATTTCTACATAATACTGTCTTTATGACGGACTTGTCGGTGTTCTTCTCTTTTCTTTTCCTTCTATTGTGTGTTGGTGTGTGCACGCACGCTTGTCCAGGTGTACTTGCGTGCGTGGAGTGAATGTATTTGTGTGTATGTGTGCTGATTTTCTTTTCCGGGGACCTACCCCAACAAGCTTCTGCTTTTAAGTAGGTTCCCCCACATATGATTTTTACAAATTTAAAATATGAATAAGAAATATTCTAAATTGATTTAAGTACTTTCTGTATTCTCTGAATTTACGTTCTATAACTTAAATTATTATGTGAATTTGATTTTGTATTTCGTATTCATGAGATGTTCATATTTGTTACTATATTTGTTGATTTGTATGTTTCGAATGTAATTTTGTGGAAATCT
This sequence comes from Echinarachnius parma, assembly GCA_037951105.1. Taxonomy (NCBI): domain Eukaryota; kingdom Metazoa; phylum Echinodermata; class Echinoidea; order Clypeasteroida; family Echinarachniidae; genus Echinarachnius; species Echinarachnius parma. Next base: position 32,566 of record JBAMJV010012225.1, read on the forward strand.
GAATAAATGAAATGAAATTGTTACTGCCATAGGCGCCGGAAGTGGGGTGGCAGGGGGGCGGCCGCCCCCCCCCCCCCCCCCAATCCAAAAAGAGGGGGAGGGTTTGGGAGGGGGTATCCCCCTCCCACAGGGAAGATTTTGCATTTCTAAACTTGAAATGGTGCAATTTGGTGCACTTCATGCCATACCTGTGAAGGAAATTTAGAATCCAAGTTAAACAAAAAAAGAATAAAATGTCTATGCTCTCATCAGATGTTTACAACAAACTGAGATAAACTGTTCGCGCGCGAAGCGCGCAGCGAAAATTGAAAATGGATGTATAAACTAGTTTTTGAACGTCAGCTCATACATTTGATTTTGTCTTTCCCACTCTTTTTTTTTTGGGGGGGGGGGGGGGGAGGTGGGGCCTTTTGGGGGGGCAAAATTGCGTTTTGCCCCCCCCCCCCCCCCACTTTTTGGATTGGGGGGGGGGGGGGCGCCCCCCCTGCCACCCCACTTCCGGCGCCTATGCAAAATATCGTTAATTCCCCACACGTGGGGATCGAATACCGATGGTCTATGCATGTATACCAATATGGTCTGTTACCAGAAACGAGGATATAATATTATACTACATGGGAATGTGCCGTGTCAACAACTGTTTACCGTGCATGAATTCGACAAATTGTACGTAAGTGACAACTCTATAACTCTGTTTTCAAATACAAATATAATTTCGACCCTTGATAAACTTGATAAACGGCTTTGTTATTATAATCTTGGACAGTTCAAAATGATGTACAGTATTCGCAAAATACTGGCATATAATTACAAGGTAAGTTTCCGTAGAAGAAAGATAGTACACTTCAATGACTTGTTCGTGTTTATAATTGTACCACCCTCTACAACATCATTATCCCACGTTATACCCAGGGAGCAAAGGTTTTTTTTTCATACATGGAATGTTATAAAAGGTTTGGGCCCATAATTGTCTTCTACGACCTCGTAGAAGCACAACCTAGGTGGACAACCTCGTGAACTAGCTACTGGAAGACCAGAAAACACATATTAAAGGGCAATGAAACCCAAGCAAAATGTTGCTTTCATAGTCTTGAGGAGATTAAGAGGAATAATCTCTGAAAGTTAGAGTATAATCGGGCAAGAAACAAGAAAACTACGGCTCTTTGAAGATGTCCATTTATTCCTATGGGGAACTCAAATTGGCAACGCACTCTGACAACTCCCCATATGTTTTGTACACAAAAGTTCCCATTTTTACAGTTTTCTTCATAGTCACATTTTTTCATTCCCCCAACTCATGATATGTTATATATAAAAGCATTCTACAAAACATATGTTGAACTCGAACGAAGGGTAAACATACATTTTGAGAAAATTGAACAAAATTGAAATTTTGTGTACAAAATGTATGGGGAGTTGTCCACAACTTTGCCAGAGTGCGTTGCCAATTTGAGTCACTCGAAGAAATACATGGCTCTTTTCAAAGAGCCATAGTTTTCTTATTTCTTGACCGATTGTGCTCACATTTTCAGGGACTCTTCATTATATTTAGTGTCTTATAGTGCATACAACAATTCGTCTGGATTTCATTGTCCTTTAAGGATTTTACCCCTAATGTACGTTAAAAGCGCCTTAAATCCTTAGGGTTCATGAACATCCTACTCTGGTATTTTCACGATTACACCCAAACGCATGCTGCTATCATCCAATTGCTTCGAATATGTCTTTCACAGATAGTTGTGCATCTTTTGATACCAAATTTTGCCTTTGTACTTCTATTGTTTTTTGTCACGTGCCTTTTATATGTCACGTGTCAGATATAGAATGTGAAATTTCACATACACATATATTGACAAATATATGTGGAAATGTTGCAGATTATAGAATGACACAAATATTTAGCTGTAGAACCTTATACATGTTCGATGACATTTAGTAAGATGAAAAAAACAGTAAATAGCAAAACAAAGGATAAAACAATACAAAATAAAATAATTTGAAACAAAGAAATACATAAGAATAATTACATGTAATAAAATGGATGTTATGATTTAGCGAGCGTATCAATGTATGACGATCGCGGTTCGTCATTATGTTTATCCCCAGTCATTGGATACATACTGCAATCAATCCAGCACACGAGTGCACATTTCTAACTCACATGGGAGTCTTCCAGCCTGACACATTGTATATGAATAAAGTGCTAATGAATCACGTTCCATCCTTCCGGGCACTCTCTGATTCCGAACTCGGGACCTCATATGTGGAAAGCTTGTGCCCTTCCAACCTTTCACACCAAGTCCACGAATATACAATCATAGCTATTTATTACAAGCAAAATCGTTATAATCTGTTTAGGCCCTTAGAACTGTTTTCATATTATTTTTCACAATTTGTATTAAAAATACATAAAATAACCAAACAATCATGTTACTATTCCAAACAAAGTGATTGTGTGGTTATGCATTGTCTCATATGACACTACAAAGCTGCACTCATTATCCTAATAAGGGGCTGGGGGTATGAAGGTACATCGACATCGTTTGGAAAGAGTGCTAAATACAAAGTCAAAATAACGAGGTATGAGAGCTGACATGTCTTTGGAATGAGTTTTGTTCAACTGATTAGATGACATCCTTGTAAAGCTTGATAACTTCCATTCGCAAGAAAAAGAAGGCCAACAAAATTAATCCAAACAACAGCAAGAACATGTCAATGCACTTTTTACACATGACACTGACAGTACCACAAGCAGGAAAGAAATGACAGCTTACTAGTGCAAGTATAAGTATATTCATATTCCAAAATTGTGCTAAATGAAGGGGTAGAATCGTTATAAAGTATGGCATGATGAAGAATTTTAAATAGGGGAAAACTGCAAAGTGATCAATCAAACCACAATCATGAGGCTACATAATCATATAAAGAAACCAGTTATTGTCAGATGCCAATATATAGTTTATTGGTATTTTACAAATAACCTATATTATACTTGTGGATTATGCTGATGTAAACTTAATAAGCATGAATGATACCCCTCTAGAACTAACGTCATTTAAGATCATACACATTTCTGAAAAGTATTTTATTCGCTAAGGAGTATCAATGATGTGCTCAATAACATGTTATAAGTCTACGATCACAAATGGTAGTACATACAGTCATGTAGTTCTTGAACCACAGATGTTGTGCAGTTGACAGCTAACACAGGAACTGCCCTGAGCTTCCTCAGTGAGAACAGTGTTTGGGTGAACAATTTAATAGTTAATGAGTCCTGGAGACATTCACCTGATATAACCATATTGTTAAAACCATCAACCCGACCAGTTCGAGGATTCAAATTATTGACAAGGTGCCATATACAAGCTGTTTATAGTGATCCCTCTTGAGGATCTTTTCCCAATATAGAACATGCTTCTCCATGGGAGGTTAGGTCACCATCAATGAGTAGTATGCAATGTCACGGATTCAAACAGTATAGGTCTATGTTTTTCTAAATGTTAAGTGCTCATTGATGATATACATGTGTGTCCTTCTAGTCCAATGAACATTTATATGAGTCAAATACAACTTATAATTATGTGGACTTCTTGAAACAATGATGTACCATACAGTATAACTTAAAAGTGTACGATGGTTCAGAAAATGTACGAATATCATTTTATATCATGATTGTTTTTGCCCATGCCCATTACTGTGTTTGATTGTATTATCGTGTACATGAATAAAAATAATCTTCCTACTTAACAAATTAACAATAATTCGACTGAGAGTTGAGCTAAGCGCTATTGCCTTTGCCGCTTCATTTATTTTCCCTTATCTTTCCCTACAGGCTACGCCTACAAACTATTTACACTCATTGCTGATTTCTGTATTAGTTCCATGTTAATATTGGCAAAATACGTAACACACATACATACAAGTACATGACTTGTATATAAATATAAGTGCATGTTTGTCAGATACATCATTAAACTGTTATTAGTAAGAAAATCACTTTATTAAATGGTTCATATTGTATTATATTCTTGATTAAGGTCTATTGTATACCTGTACTCTATAATCAATATATATGTCCTCATTCTACAATATGTACATTTCTTTATCAAGCCTATTTTACCTCTATTATAATGATTTAGTAAAATCAGATACCAACAATACACTATAAGGAACTCATATTTGTATGTATTATATTGTTTTCAATTGTTTATGTGTTTTATTATTCTATTGTTTTCGTTTATATCATTTCAAAAACTTAAACAAATTTAATTGAATGCCATTTGAAGAACTCCAAATACAAAATGTGTAACGTTTTAAATATCTTGAGCATTTCAATGCGTTTTTGTATATAACTGAACGTGCAATTTCAAGTCGTTTGTATAACACGTGACTTAAAATGACACGTGACACACTAACCGAAGATATTATGCAGTCAAATGTGGTATCAAAAGATGCACACGACTCTACAGAATACAAATCTGAAGCGATGTGATGATATCATATTGCTTTGTAGTGTAATTTTGTAAATAGCACAGACAAACCTTCATGAACCCTAAGGATTTAAGGCGCTATTAACGTACATTATGGGTTAAATCGTTTGTACACGTTTTGTGAACTTCCAGTAGCTAGATCGCGAGGTTGTCCACCTAGGTTGTAAATAGAAGGTGCTAGAAGACATTTCTGGTGAACAACCTTTTATAACATTCCATGTATGATATCCTAAAAAAGGGGTGTTTGCTCCCTGGGTATTAAGATCAAGGGATAATTATTGTACACATTTCAAACCTTCTAAACTTTATAAGTTTTGAGTTGCATAAAAGCAGAGCCGTATATCGTACGGCTCTGCATATTGTTTAACATGACATTGTGTACGATTGATTGTTTGAATTATACCAAGTTGTCAGGCATTTCAATCCATGTTTCAAATCATGTTTATAATTGTACCACACACTCTCCAATATTATTATTCCATATCAAGGGATACTTATTGTACACATTTCAAACCTTATAAACTTCATAACGAAGTTTTGAGTTGCATACAAGTTTTGTTTAACATGACATTGTGTATGATTGATTGGTTTAATTATACCAAGTTGTCAGGCATTTCAATCGATTTCAGTTAGCTTATGGCATTCTTCGACACGGTAATGAATGGTGATGAATATATGCCTAAAGGTGAACGGGTTAATATTTATTATATTGTAGCTCTATCATCAATCATTACGCAGTTATGGTTAAAAAATGGATCTGATTAAATTGAAGATTGAAGTGCGTCTGTTGTTGTCCACGCTACCATGGTTACCCCTGTTTTATGTTCAAAGACTTCACTTATTCATAAGGACTAGCTAACCGGCAGCACTATACAAATTATATTGTTCATGGTCAACAGAGCTTTCTGTCGAGATGTCATCGAAGGATGGAAGGAGCAACGGAGAACATGCAGCCAGCCCGAGCAATGGAGAATCATCCGCTACCATGATAACACAGGAAGATGTCGACTGGTCATCCGATAGCAGCGATGGCGGCGATGGATGGGTGAGATCATTGACGGTCTCGTCCACTACTTGGTCGAGGAAAAAGAAAAGAAAATCGAAGGTGAATATGAAGAAAACCCCAAAAAGGGATACATTTGGGAACAGCCATGATGTGGTTCAGGCTTCCGACCCATTGCATGGTGTTGCGTGGTCGGAATGATTTATAATTATAGGGGTGACGGGGGTGGTGGGGTTGCAAGCGAATTTAAATGCATTTACTGTATTGTCATTGTTTCAATCCTATATATATCAATTAAATATTTAACAAACAATGTGTGTATATAAGTGTTATTATAATACGAGAAATCGACTTACCAAACGAACCGTAAACAGAAAACAGAAAAACAAACGTCTTTTGAGGCTGAAATCACAGTCATAGGGGGACTGCCGCATAGGAGAGCGATGAACAGACAGATCTTATATTATGATTACATTAACGATGATTCAAGTACAACTTTACCACTAACACGATATAAAGCTTCGACTAGATGGCGACTCCGAGAAAGATGCTCTCAAGCGTCTTTTGAAGTTGAAGCGAGCCAAAAGAATGGATGCCACACAGAAGCGCGAGGACAATCAAATTGTAGAATTTAATGTATTTATTATTTCATTACAATGTTACCATTATGTACATAACAAAGCTTCGCCTAGATGGCGATTGTGAGGAAGATGTTCTCAATCGTCTCTCGAAACTGAAGCCAACTAAGAGAAGGACCGCCACACAAGAGCGCGATGAACGGAACAGGACAATCCTGCACATTGCCGCTCGGAAGGGGTGGGATAGCTTGGTCAAGACCCTCTTAGAACACGGCGCAGGTACATACAAAGATGTTTATTATAATTGCACATTTTGTGAAGGCATAATAGTACTCCTTAAATGCGTTTACATCTTCCAACCCTGGTAAAGCAACATGGTTAAAGGGATCTAGTAACTTTGTTGACATGTGCGAAACGTGATAAGTGGTTGATACAATGTATATTGTTGTTATCTTATATTGTTGTTATCTGATATGTCCGCTGGGTATTGTGTGAACATTTCTAGTTAAATGAACATTATATGGCTGAGTAATGGAAAAAAAAAGTTAAGTGATATTCACTGACTTTTTACACGGTAGTGCGACTATCCAGTGGATAGTTTAACATCTGAACACGTCAATCATAAATATCTTTTTAACGGAAGGGAAATGAGACAATTCACCCCAACACACTCTGTATTATCATGTTTATTCTTCTACTATTATAAAGTAGTATAATACCTTCATCCATGCAAAACTGATGTGAAGATGTGACAATATTTTAACTTTCATGAACAACTTGTTGCACTTCAGATCCAAACGCATTGGACGAGGACAGACGTACGCCGCTGCATCACGCTATAGAGAGCATAAAGGTACGTGTTTTCATTATTTAAATAGTCATAACCAAGATGAACCATAGCAAAATCACAGAAAAAAGCAGCAGCGTTTTTTAATCATGTTTGTTTTGCAGATGACCATTTTTTTTATTTGTCAATTCGAATATTTGGTATTATATGTCATTGTTCCGTTTTCCGAAATTCAATATTTTCTTTATGAATGCAATACGTTAAAGGTAGTGTTGAGTATTGGTATTTCCAGAAGTGCCCCTCGATATTTTGTTGTGAGATAACTTAATTTGATCAAAATCGGTTCAGAAACGGCTGAAATATCCATAAATATATTTTTATTTAAAATGTTCTTCACCGGCAATCACCGGGCGATATTTAGACTTTTTAGAAAAATTTCAAAAAATGCTCGAAGACTACTTTGAAAAAAAAATCAGAATAGGTTTTTAAAAAGTCGTTGATGATATCTCTATTGAATCATTATTTAAACAAACATTAAATGAACAATTTTGTATGAAAAAAGGCTAAAAACCAATGATTTTTTTTAAATAGCACCCTCTTGAGTTGTAACGGCTCTTTTTGAATGATAACAGGGGTTTTACTTAGTCGTTTGTAATTGTGCATACTTTTCGAGCATGGTGAAGTTACACTATTACTTTGTACCGTAATGGTGCATGTTTTGGTTACTAAAGTTAAGTTTGACCAATACTCAACTATCCCTTTAAATCGTTTAAGAAAACACACGTTTGCACTATACTCTTTCACCCAGGGGTATATAATCTGCTTGCTTGATAATTGACATTTCTAATTGTTGAATATGTCCATTTCATTAACTAGGTGACCCAAAACCTATGAAGCAATGCAACTGTTACCACTGGCGTACTGGTGTGGGGGGGGGGGGGGGGGGGCTTGGGGGCTCTATATGGTAAACAAATTGTTTGTTTATTGTTAACATTTTATTGTTTAATTATAAAGTTTCAAAAACAATATTTGTCCAAATCTTTACATTAACAGATAAGTTATGATATATTCCTTCACATGGTAGGTGATAACAGCGTATTTGTAATTTGTGTGTGTGTGTGTGTGGGGGGGGGGGGGGGGGGGGCGTTTCCCAATATTGTTATTTGTCTTTAAGCGCTACATAAATGCAAGCTATTATTATTAATTTGTCATGTCTGTATATAGGACAATGGGAGCGGACTGAAGGCACGGAACATAATAGCTCATCTATTGGATGGAGGGGCGCAGCCTAACGAGTCAGATGAGGATGGATCTACGCCCCTCCTCGCGGCCATTTTGTTGTCAGGGGTAATGGAGACGTTAGAAACACTCCTCTCTTACCCAAGCGTGGATATCGATGTGAGTCTAACTTAATGAAGTATCGTGGTACTACACAGGCCTTTGTTTTTTGTGTTGTTTTTTTCGATGAGAAGGTAAACAAACTGGCATACGAGGCGTGATGGTGGGGGCCCAGGGGGGGGGGGGGGGTACTCATGTATAATGTAAGACGGGTATGTGCCGCTTACAAGACCCCTGTTTTGACACCCGATTGCCGCTCTCAAGATACCCGATTTTCAAAAATTGCCGCTCCGTAGACCTCCAAATCCTCAAAACTTACTTGGAACTCACGCACGGGACAAGTTTCGGTTCTTCAAAGTTCCATTTCGTTTAAAATATATTAACGATTGAAGTGTTCAGATATGAAATTGTGTACGGGATAATTTCATGCCGTGTACAAAGTAAGTACAATGATTTAGTGAATATCACTTTGCATTTTTGCTCATATCTCAGCCAAAATTGTTTCACAAATTAGTTAGTGGACAAATCAGATCACAAACACATACACATTTTATCGACAATTCATCACTTGAGTTGCACATGTCAACAAAGTGACTAGATCCCTTTAATATTCGGCCAGCTAAGTGGTGACGACCCAACGGGTAGGTAATACAAACTTTGCTGAACAAACCAATGCCTTATCATAAAAATATGAGTTTGTTTTGTCTGATATATTTTTCAATAGGATGTAGTAAGCGATTCTGTATGTACAGTAGATGACTTGTATCTATTTTTTGCGTTTATATGTTTGTATGCACCCGATTCACAAAAAGCACACAGTAAGCCACCGTAAAAAAAAAAGAAAGGCACACGGTAAAATACTGAAGGGATGACATCTTCTGTAACCTGATGGACACGGTGGGATAATCTGTACAGTGATCCTATCCCTAACCCTAACCCCTCAGACGGTACTTTACTGAGTACCTCGTCACCCAGGTGATAGGTGACAACATCTAAACAATATATTACCGTGTACTTTTTTGTCATCCCTTCAGTATTTTACCGTGTGCATTCTGTGTAATAGGTGTTGTATGTGTTCATACACTACTTTAAATTGCTGATATCTGATAAACACGTTCCATGTTTGAACATAATTTGTTTGTGCATAATAAACGCAGCCTCGAACGTTTAAATATATCATATATAGTGCAGCTATACAGGGTGGCCTCCAAGAAAACGGAATGGGACACTTCCCAAAATAAAGTACCAACATATTTATGTCCATCGGATAGGGTGTCTTTTCTAATGAACAACAATACCAAGAACATTAATTTTGGTCGTGTAGTTTTTGTTTTAGGACGCTGTGAATGAGACCATGTCAGGTGCCCATTTTTGTCAATTTTCACCTGGTCAATGCCAGTTAAATCGCACTCCCTGCCCGTAATACCATTGACCGAACATGCCCATTCTCTCGGCACACGGCTGAGTGTACACTAACAATGGCGCGCCTTGTTCAACGCTATGAAAGGCGGTACGTGCGATGTATCAAGCACTGGCTCGGTAACCAAAAAAAAAAAAAAAAAGAGAACCTGACATGGTGTCACTCACAGCGCCCTAAACCAAAAACTGCACGACCAAATTGACTGTTCTTGGTATCGTTGTTCATTTGAAAAGACACCCTATCCGATGGACATAATACATTTGTTACTATATTTTGGGAAGTGCCCCGTTCCGTTTTGTTTGGGCCACCCTGTATAGGATAGGATATGTGATTATGTACTTAATTATTATGTTGTTTTCCATATTGTAGTTAATGTATTCATGCGCTCTGATAAACATATTGTATGTTTAGACCTTAATTGTATAACAATTATATCTTTCAACTCTTGTTTATCATTATTCCATCAGTACACCGTTCAGTTTCAGAGTGCCCCGTCGACCGCGCTGCACGTCGCCTGCAAACAGGGCAAGTTCCACGTGGCCAAAAGACTTCTCGAGCACGGGGCGGATCCACTGAGCAAGGATGGGGGCGGGGATACACCCCTCTACATCGTCCTGAAGAAAAGGAACACACGGTCATGCCTTTTTGCCGGTACTTTACTCGACGTCTGTCAAAAGAGGGGACTTGACGTTCGTGAGGTATGCATTATTCACGACTCTAGGACTATACTACCCCCTGGACAATTACCCCCCCCCCCCGGACGATTATCCCCGGACAATTACCCCCCCCCCCCCAGGACAATTACCCCCCCCCCCCCCCCGGACAACTACCACACGGACAATTAGCCCCTAGGACAATTACCCCCCAGGACAATTACCCCCCCCCCCCCCAAGACAATTACCCCCAAGACAATTACCCCCCCCCCCCCCAAGACAATTACCCCCAAGACAACTACTCCCCCAAGACAATTACCCCCAAGACAATTACCCCCAGCAGGACAATTAACCCCAAGACAATTACTTCCCCAAGACAATTACCCCCAAGACAACTACTCCCCCAAGACAATTACCCCCCAAGACAACTACTCTACTACTACTTTATGCCATGTATATTATTTAAGGGGACCACGAGGTAAATAACAACACATCATTATGTTTTGGTACCATTGTGTGACATTATACATATATAAAAAGAAGTCTTCGTCTGCAGACCCATGAACACGTGCTAAGTATGGTGATGCGTTTTCAATTATATAATTTTATTCTGGACAAATACTATTTGTCTGAACTTGTTGGTGGAATAGAATGGCCTACTAAAAAGGCTACCTTTCATTTATAAGAATATTATTTTTGGGTGGTGGTACCCTTTAGTTTCATGTTATACTATTTTATCTTATTAGTGTATTACAATTTACAAAACACTATCAAAGGCTACGGAATGAGAAAGTATTACAGAAAAAGGAATAAAAGGTAAAAAAAATATATATATTTTAAGCCGTGTTTTATTCTGCGAACTGAACATATTTTGACAACCTCAAACCACGGGGGAAAGCCTACTATTTTCAAAACACTATCAAAGGCTACGGAATGAGAGTATTTTGAAGTATTACAAAAATGCAGTAAAAGGTAAAGAAAAAAGTATTTTAAGCCGTGTTTTATTCCGTGAACTGCACAGATTTTGACGACCCCAAACCACGGTGGAAAGCCTACTATTTTCAGAGCAGTAGCGACTGGTAATACAGAGCTGGTACAGAAGTGCCTCGATCTTAGTGAGTGGCAATAAATAATACATACTGGATATATAAAAACCCTGCACTTGTCGGTAATTCATGTTTTGAAGCAATTGGCATTTAATGAATGATTATGATTATGAAATATCAAGTCATTGTTCTCATTGTATGCCGATAAATTGCATTCAAAATCACGCACAAGTGGTTAATAGCCCGGCCACATATCAACGGATTGCGCAAACGTATGTCAAACGGAGAGCTAAATTTTTCATCCGTTCTATGCGTTTCTTGTCCGTTCCTTGTCCGGTGATGTACGTTGTTCTATGTGTTGTACATAAAGCAATGGAGACGACTTTCATCACCGGATAATTTAATTTCGCAAATTGTCTATTCGTTGGGCATACGTTTCCGCTATCCGTTGATATCTGACCGGGCCATAACGTTTTAACGGACAATAATATAGGCTTAGAGTAATTATTGTCGTTTTGTTAATTGTATAATAGGCCTATACAATTAACAACACGTTAATACTCTATTAGCCTATGTGATTTCAATATCTAATTTATCGTAATAATATTATAATAACAATATATTAGATATTGAAATCACACATGTTAGCCAAAAAAAATCCCAAAAGAATGAGAATTAAGTAATGAAACCAAATTGTAATGTACATGTTTAACGTAGTACCGCTGTAACCGCAGAAAGCGGCCATTTTGCAGGACAACTTGTGTACAATACAACGATTTTTATTTTCGTTTTATCAATTTCTAAAACATAAGTTTAACATTTTCCTTCTTCGTGATAGTTGATTTGAATTCGTCTGGCGGTACTGACCATAACGACGATACGACGACGACGACGATGGTGCCGTTGTCGAAGCTGACATCGGAGAGCGGCGAGAACCTGATGCACGCGGCCTGCAAGAGCGGTCATCTCGACATCGTACGGCTGCTGTACGAGCGATGTCCGGACCTCGTCGAGGGGACCACGAGCCAGGGGCAGACGCCGCTGCACATGGCGTCGAGGAAGGGCCACCCATCCGTGGCCAAAGAACTCTGCCGAATGTCAGTGCCGATTTCGTGGTGTTTTTTCCCCCGTTGTATACGTATTATTCATTTCATTGTTTTGTGCCATATTAATGCTTTCAAAGTATGTTTTTATTATTAGTATTGATATGATGATGATGATGATTATCCACATCACTATATTAAATATGGCGCCATTTATGTTTCAATCACGGGCATTCAAAGGCACCCGCTCCTCCAATAGGTTACTCAGGGACTGCACATTTGCTTGAACAGATAGGTTTTGAGACCAGTTTAACTTCATGCTTTGTCAGGTTGTAAAAATAGCTTCTGACATCACGGACATTGAAAAGGGTTTTCAGGGACGAACACTTGCACGTGGGCTTTTTTCTAGCTCAGATGGTATAGCGCACCGATCTAGCAATCTGGAGGTCTCGGGTTCGAATCCCTTGGAAGCCACATTTTCACTGCTCATTTAATCTGTATTATATATTTATGATCAGTTTTCCGATGTTTGAAATACCTATTAGATAATATTCTTTCGCAAAGTTTTTTTTTTTTACAATCTTAACTAATTATGTTTTGCTCATTTGTAAATGCGTTTTTAGGGGTGACAAGGACTGTGGAAGCTGGCGGGAGGAGTACGAGGATAAGCAGGGCAACTCCCCCCTCCACGTGGCGGCGGGACAGGGCCACTACGTCTCCGTGATGGTGCTCATTGAGTACAGGAATCTCGTAGCTTCAAAGTAAGCTGATTATATTTCTACCTTTGCAACAACATTTGTCACATCATTCGTCAAAAGAACAGGAAATAATAATTACGAAATTAACGGGTGGTAGTTTCCACACCCATCCACGTGGCGGCTCACGTGGCGAATCACACACATTCACGTGGCGGCGGAAAGGAGACACTTCTTCTCCGTGATGGTGATTATCGATTATAAGCATCTCGTAGCATCAACGTAAGTTCATAATCATGATATATGACACGAATATACAAAAAAGGAAAACAAAAGATAGACAATGACAAAATAATAAATTGGAAAACATTTCAAGATGTACATTGGGTAATTACACTTGGGAGTGGAGCAGGATCTTTCATTTTTCGAGATATTCTCGACTAATAAAAGCCCATGCATTCATGGTACGTTCGGCCCATATTTTAGAAAGCGGAAATCGGGTCTAATATGCATAAATAGGATATTAATATCGAGAGAGCATAACGTGTGTCTGGCTGAACTGCTCCTACTAGGTGGATTGGACATTATTGCAATATGTACTTTTAAAGTCAATTATAATACAATTATAATAAAACAAAATAAAATACGTTGCTATTCTGCTGATGTCTTACAAAATGCGATGTATTTGCCACGTAGTCGCGTTATTCTCCCGTTTTGTTGTATTTGTTTTCATAGAAACAATAAAGGACAAACACCGTTGCATATGTCGACCAAACATGGCTGGGCAAAGACATCTCGACTGCTCATCGAAGCAGACGCTACACAGGTCAACGAAAGAGACCATAAAGGGGTAATAACTTTATTGATTATAATGAATAAAAACATGATAATTATAATTATAATAATAATCATAATAACTAAAATAGTAATACTATTAATAATAATATTAATAATAATAATAATAATAATAGTAATAATAAAAATCATAATCATAATGAAATAATAATAATAATAGAATAATAATAATAAAATAATAATACATTTGTAAACTAATGATACTAATAATAATACTGATAAAAATTACTAAGCAAACTAGAAGTTAGATATAAAGGCGCACATTCTTAGATATTCATGCATTACAAAATACTAAACCAGCATTATGTTTTCTTTAAAAGAAAATATGTACCGGTAGAGTATTGTTTATACATTTGTCCATAGGCTTATATATTAATCGAATAAGTATAAATATCATTGTAACCCAAACATATTATCAATAAAACTTATACGTACCAAAGCTGCTTCAGTGACATCATAAACAATCTATTTTTAGAGTTTCTCAATTTGAACTTCATTTTCCGAAAAAGCATACAAAATAATGCCCAAATGTTATGAACCAGAGCAATATAACACTGATTTCCTATTTAAATACAATTCATTTGGATGGGCGTATCTCAGCCAATACTTAAAGTGATCCAGGTAAAGTGTCTAACTCTACGAAAAATACTTGGAGCTTCCTAGTTTCTCTTCTGCCGTGTAATAATAAGAGAAAAATAAAATAGGGTTCGATTTTTTCAAATGTCCCTTTAGTATGAAGATAATTATCATTGAAAATCATTATTTCAAAAGCGTTAGCTAACGGTTTTGATAAAAAGTACAATTGTCGTCGCTGAACACGTCCTGCCAGCGCGCGTGGGAAATTTTCCCGACCCACTGAACTTTGAGCCTCGCGTGCAGAAATTCCATGAATTCCGTACCGTCTGTAGCTGTATACACGGGTGCGGATATCGTCAAGATCAAACGGATGATTATTACTGCGACAAATCTAAAACAGACCATCATAGTGGGGGCTCTTAATTCAATATATGGGACGAAGTGTGCACTTCCGGAAAAAAGCGTGAATTTTGGCACACAGATAGTTTAGACCGTCCTCTTCAAGAAATTTGATGGAAGCAATTTTGCAGGGCCCGTTCTTGGCCGCCATCTTGAATTTCAAAATGGCCGCCATCTGGCACCTGTTTTCATCAATATCTCGGCAACTAAAACAGCTAGAGAGTTAAATTCAGTGGCTATACCCACATAATGGGGGCCAACAAATCACCTGAATTGAATATCAAGACTTCAAATGGCAGCCATCTTGAATTTCAAAATGGCCGCCATCTGGCACCTGTTTTCATCAATATCTCAGTAACTAAAACAGCTAGTGAGTTATTTTTAGTAGCTATACCCACATAATGGGAGCCAACGAATCACCTGAATAATATATCAAGACTTCAAAAGGCAGCCATCTTGAATGTTAAGATGCCGCCATGGGAAGCCTATATTTAAGTCCATCTCAGAATCTAAAGCAATTACAGAGTTATTTCAACTGATATGCCTATCTGTTTTGAAAGACCCAAGTCAGATGCACCCAGAGTGGTTGGAAGCAATTTAGCAAGTGCCATTTTCGCCTCCATCTTCAATTTAAAAATGGTCACCACCTGAAATTTGTTTTCGCTTCAAAATTTTGACATTCCCATATATTTTGTGCATATATAGCACACTCAGTTCCTTTATTTAAGCAAGGGGTTAATATTTCAGAAACAATAACATCTGGATAATAATGTCAGAGGTTATGCCGTCATTATTGGCGTCATTTAATGACCTAGATCGACTTTATAGATGTCTTAAAATGACAGTCGTCATACATTTCAAGATGGCCACCCTAGGAACTGTATTCAGCTCAAGCTCTTTATTACAGATCACACTGCAACACAATCAATTTGAGTGGTTATACAGTACTTAATGTTGATGTCACTGAATTACCTGGATTGCTTTTAAAATGTCAGGTGGTAGCCATCTTTTAAATCATTGTATTGATTGAATTCTTGATTCAGTGTTTCACGAATATGGTTTTGAGAGACAGCTCCGTATCTGCTTAATGTGATTCCTTGCAAACATCCTTTTGTAGTTTGTCCATGCTAAGGAATCATATACACCACCCATTTATGCTCCTTTTCTCAGTCGTGTCGTTATGAGCTGCTAAGATTTGGTGTAATGTTCTTGACGGCTTGTAATACACTTTGATTCCAAATTCCTTCAAAGAGCGTTTGAGCCTTGAGGCACCCTTGATGTAGGGTAGAACGATATGTCCTTTTAAGTGTGGGTTTATCTAGTTGGCTTTGGCCCATTTTAAAAGCCTAATTAGATAAGCCACACGTGGAGAGTGTCAAGGGATTGATAGGGATCGATACAAACAAAGTATGGGTCACTCCTAATGTTGACAGGGGTGACTGGAGGCGAAAATGTTATATAAACCAACTGTGTGAATTTCTCCCTGGTAAATCTTCCAAGCTACCATAATTAAGTGCCCACATGCCCTCCTTTTCGCTAAGTCCGGATACATGGAGTTCAAGATCTGCTCGCTAAAAGTGTCACTGTATAGTCAAAGTATCGGTTTGCGCAGCGTAGACATTCTTCCAGGAGTAGGACAATATAATTCAGACATGCTGGTCCTATATACAGTATACTCTAGATAATTAAGTGTTGACTTGTCTATGGCAACTAAAATAGGTAATGTACGTAAAGACACGTCATAATGATCAAAGATCTCGTCTTCCACGTGTCCACTCTCGATAGTTTCTACGCTTAATCGGGAGTTGGCTACGTGGTGACATGTCTGTTACACAGGAGGAGATATAATAGGATAGGTTTGGACCAGTTTGTCTGTGAGCCAGGTTTCTAACCCCTGCAAGAACATGTACACATACAGGGTCCACATACATTGGCTACAATGGATCTTTTACCAACAAATCCATGAAGCAGCAATAATATTCCCTCCCACTCCCATCCCATGAAATTTGTAAATAAAACCCTTGAATAAATAGACATTGACAATGCACCGAAACCACAAATGTTGTGGTATTGTTACCGTTACATGGATGACACTCATCCCAAACTCAAGAAACAATTTGTGCAGGAGTACACATTTAGTTCCCTAACGAAGGGAATGATAAGTCGTTAGTGTTCCTTGACACTTTCATAAGTCATGATAGTGACCAAACTTGATTGTAGCCTGAAAGCTAAGATTTATCGGAAAGCAACTCACAACTCAAAATGACACTCATCCGACCAGATATTAGAAATCTCAGATGCAATCAACTGAATTGCAATTTAATTGCGCATTAGGGTGTATCTAAAGCCGACAAGAACACAAAACAAAATCTTAGTACCGCCTAAAGACAACATCACAAATAATTGTGGGGTGTAGTATATACATTGTAATTCCATGCAAAGGGTGGACTACTAGCCATTTGGCTGCAAGGAAACAAACAACAGTCCTATGCAGTGAATCATAAGTGAAAGAAACGTAGCGATCTCCCAAGACCAGACATTTGGAACACCGACGCCCAATCATGCCAATTCGTTCATCTGGAGTGTCTCAAAACGGGCCACATCAGGTCGGACTCTGGCAAAAGGTCTACATATCGGAAATGTGGCACAATACAAAAAGGGTGAAGGAAGATATCTGCATGTAGGTATATATCCTGGCATTTCAACCCCCACTGAACAGAGACAGTGCAAGAAACAAACTACCTGATGACGTCTACGATCAGAAAATTGATCATTTTGTAAAAAAGGTCAACAGTCAGGTCATGCACAGCTGACGAAGGCTGTTGATGAGAACCAAATATTAGGAAGTGAACATTTGTATGGTCAACAAAATGTTCAAACTTGTTCCATTTAGTTAGTTTTCATTAGTGGGGACTGAAACATTTGCAAATAATGCTCGAATGAATGTTACTGCTTTTCTCCAAAGGTAGGTTAGTCACTCATTGATTCTCTTTTGAACTACCTCCTACCCGATAACTTTGTTTAATCAATCGAATTGTCAAGTAGACTTCTTTTTGGTTCAGATTATCTTTATATCAGCAACATTGCTGAATTGCTTCCGACCTAAGATGGGCTACCCATCAAAATGCACTGACTGATTTTATTCTGAGATACATAATTGAATAAGCTACTCGTGGCAGCTGTCTTAATTTGTAAAATATTGGAGAAAATAGGGTTTCAGATGGCAGCCATTTTGAAATTCAAGATGGCGGTTAAAATGGGAAGTGCATAATTGCTTCCATCTATTGGTAAATTGTTACAAGTTGACCACAAACAGATAGGCATATCAGTTGAAATGAACTCCGTAATGGCTTTAGTTTCTGAGATGGAGTTTTAATGTAGGCTTCCCATGGTGGCCATCTTGAAATTCAAGATGGCTGCCATTTGAAGTCTTGATATGTGATTCACGTGATTCGTTGGCCCCCATTATGTGGGTAAAGCCACTGAAAATATCTCTCTAGCTGTTTTAGTTGCTGACATATTGATGAAAACAGGTGCCAGATGGCGGCCATTTTTAAATTCAAGATGGCTGCCATTTGAAGTCTTGAAATTCTATTCAGGTGATTCGTTGGCCCCCATTATGTGGGTATAGCCACTGAAAATAACTCTCTAGCTGTTTTAGTTGCTGAGATATTGATAAAAACAGGTGCCAGATGGCGGCCATTTTGAAATTCAAGATGGCTGCCATTTGAAGTCTTGATATTCGATTCAGGTGATTCGTTGGCCCCCATTATGTGGGTATAGCCACTAAAAATAACTCTCTAGCTGTTTTAGTTGCTGAGATATTGATGAAAACAGGTGCCAGATGGCGGCCATTTTGAAATCCAAGATGGCGGCCAAGAATGGGCAATGCAAAATTGCTTCCATCAAATTTCTTGAAGAGGAAGGTCTAAACTATCTGTGTGCCAAAATTCATACTTTTTTCCGGAAGTGCACACCCCATGACATAAGAGCCCCCACTATCAGTATTCGGTGATAAAATATGAACTCAATATTCGTTTTTTTTCACTAGGTAAACAGTGTTCGTTTTCTTTCAAACTTTCACAAATCTTTCAATTCTATTTTACAATGATATTGATATAGGATTGAAGTCTCAAATGTCAGTTTGTGCAATATCTGACACTTTACACGGATCACTTTAACATAATTTTATTCGATTGATTTTCAACATATTTTTGATGCTCTTTCGGAAAATGATGTTCAAATTTGGAAATTCTAAAATTAGGTTTTTGATGACGTCACAGTTCACCACTCTATACACATACAGAAAAGATTGCCTTGCAGAATCCTCGATTAAGAAACAAAAATCACTGTATAATCAACATTAAACGCAGTCGAATAGTTCCGAAAGGCATAGAACATTCGCTTTCTTTTAATTTTACTTTTACGTTTGTTACCTGATCTCATCAGATGACGCCACTCCACTATGCGTGCATGATCGGAAGGATGACCACCATCGACACGCTGCTCGAGCACAATGTCAAGGTGCTGCTCCTCGACGACAACAACTTCACCTGTCTCGACTACGCCATCAACAGGGGACACGAGTAAGTATAAAATGCGATGACGTCGTAGCCACGGAATTATAACGCCTTCTATAGTTCCGATTCGGCAAGCATCAAACCCTCGACCTTTAATAATAGACAAAGGGAATCGGGGGGGGGGGGGGGGGGGAAATACTAATTTTCCTTTTAAGTGCATATCATTTAATTTTAGTAAATGCATTTAAGGCCTTTATTATGTAAGGTAAAACTTATTCCCCCCGTGAAAATGCAAGCCCCCGGTTTTCTCACTGGAAAAAATCCTAGCTACGCCCTGAGAAGTGGAGTTTTAAAGAATAGATTAATGGTCTCCGTATTTTTGCTAAATAGTGTGTATTATATAACACCTTAGAATGTACTTGCAATGTGATTGGTTGAATTCATGTCACATGACATTCGTAGAAATATACCATTGCACGATTTTGACGTCATTATCGTTGAATAGAACTTTTTTTTAAGTTCTATTGCACAGTTTTGACGTCATAAACGTGGAATGGTACTTTTGTATGTTGTGTTTTGTGCAAGCTCCAGAGGCGTTAAAAAATAACTGCGCGCATTGCGCAGATTTTCCATTCAAGAAAAAGCGCATTAACAAACAAATACGCACTCCATGCAAGGCAGCTGTGCGCGGGAAGTTTGTACACACTATTCAAGTATACTTTGTACACAACATGGCTGCAGAACCGGAATTTGTTTTGCTGACGGCTGCCGATTTGGACGATTTAATCGACAGTGCGGATTCTTATAACACGAAGAAGCAACATAAAGTATGGTCATATTAAATCAATTAAGAATGTTTTTTCATTTTGAATGTTTTCCGTTGAATGTAACATTCCATCTTTCACCTCATGCAATTATTCGTACCATTGCACTCATAAAAATTCGTTATTTTGATAATATATATGACTTGGTAAATGCGAGTTATTGATTGGCTGAACAAAGTCACGTGATTGCATAGTTTTTTTTTTATAATCACACGGCAGATGGCGCGCTCTGCAAGAGATCAGTATTATGACGTCACAATGAGAGAGAAGGTTTCTATTGTGACGTCACAATGAATTTATTATATCACTCCCGAGTCTCCGAAAAGCCAATTTTGTTAAATGGAGCTCAGAGAGGCTCAAGTATGACTTTTGTATAGGGATTTGAATGCAAAACCCTCGGAGAGGAAATTATGTGATATTCCCTCCACACCAGTTAACATCTGCATATTATTGAATGCTATGTTTTTCTAACGACACACATTGATGAAGTTGTGTTAATTGTTTGTATGCAGTATAAACCCCAATCGTTATGGCACTATTTTGCCATCCTGATTTCACATTTTTGTGCTCCATCTTTCTCATCAAAGGGAAGCGTGATCAAGCTTCTACAACATGATCAGTGGCATAAGCTCCTGGCCAAGCAACGAAAGAGACGACAGACTCACAACGCCCTTCCGCAAAGTCATCAAATCTATGCAGGTATGGACCTGGGAGGGGGAGGGGGGTAAATAGGTAAAAGGGGGGGGGGGGGGGGGTAACAACTGGTGGATTTATAAGCGAGAAAATGGGGGGGGGGGGAGGGTCGTGAGAGATAGAAGATTTGAGTGAAGGCACAGTGGGGAAGTGTGTGTGAAAGGAAGAAGTAACAAACGACCAGCTCGTGTTCATGAACACATGTACCAATGAAACCAGTAAAAGTTCATTTCAATTGAATTAACTTGGGGAGCTGCAGCGCCTATTAAAAGCTATCGTTCTCATGATTCTATTTAGCCATCACGCTTCTTTCCTTCATGCCCTGGTAACTGCTCACAAGCGATGCAGATATTTTGTTTTTATCAGGGATACTAGCAAGCGGGTGTCATGGTAACAATAGATTTTTCAAATCACTCAATCTCTATAACCACTGGCAAATCTTCTCAATTATACTCTATCAACGTTCTTCTTCAGTCGCACAAAATTTCTCCTTGACCGGTGTATCGAGCCGGCACCAATGACACAGCGTGGTCGACGTCACGCTCAACTTCGAGTTCCTTGAAGACTGGTATTCCTCCTGGATGAAAGATGCCACGATAGATAAGCATGTAAGTTACAATGGTAACGGAGACTGTGTCACATGACTATCATGATGGGCGGTGTTGTTGTTGTTACTGATGATGATGCTGTAAAGGTGCTGGTTGTGGTGTCGTGGTGGTATTATGAGCTGATGAGATGATGATGATGATGATTGTGATGATGATGATGATGATGATGACGATTACAATGTGATGGATGATAGTGAGTGGCTGATTAGTGTTGGTGATGTTGGTAGTGTTCACGAATTCAGGTGGTGTTGCTGTCACGGTGACGATGTCGACGACGATGATGATTACGATGATGATGGTGATGAGGAGGAGGGGGAGCGGATGGTGGTAAATACGGCTGAATAAAGGTGATGATGATGATAAGGATGATGATGGTGATTATTATGGTGGTGATTTTAATATTGATGGTGGGCCAGATTTTTAGGTACCAGGAAACTAACGTGACCATAATCATGAATCGTATCTTAGGAATTTAGTCCCATATTTTAGAGAAATTGTATTTCTTTTCTTTTTTAACATATTAATCTGAGCTGTCTAATTAGCTGGTCTTACTAAAATAACATTTTCTTCATCCGTGTTCTTAATAGATGTCACTAGGATTAGAGATCGGTGAGTAGCTTGTCAAGGAGGATAAGACACAACCAAAGTGTAGTCTTATTTATATATATTGAATCAAATTAGAGTATTTCCAGTTAGATAAGATAGTGTTCGTCCTGTGTATTATTGTGATGCTTTGTTGTAGTACTTTAATAGTAACGTTTCGGAGTATACATCTTGTTTGATATAACTAAGTACGGTCTCCTTTGTTAACATCGAATGTCACTGTGTTGTATCCTTCACAACCTCTCTACATTGCCCCCCCCCTCTTTCTCCCTCCCCCTCCTCTTCTCACCTCACCCCCCCTCCACCTCCTAATCTCCTACTCTCTCTCTCTCTCTCCTAAACCATCATTTTGAATATTGATTGATGTATTTATGTAACATAGTTCTCGTTTATTTCATGTTTAAACCTATTTATTTTTCTTCCTCCGTTGCGTTGCAGGAAAATACCAACTTTGATCAGGATGGCAAGTTGAAGAAGCATGCAAAGATATACGTAAAGGCTGAAGAGCGTGCGGAAATTCATCCTTTAAAGTCCATGGTCTGTGGAAAAATAAACAGTTCCGTATATAGATGGTGGAGAAATTTGGCATATCCCCCTGGCCAATAATAAGACAAAACGATACAAAAATTAAAGGAAAAAATAATAGAGAAATACATACGTACGGTATATGCTCTGCACTATCCCCCCCCCCCCCCCTTTAGAGTATGAGAACACAGAATATTATGTACACCCAGATCAGTTCAGACGTGGTATGCCAGGAAAAACATTTTCCTCACCAGTATTCAATAGCATAATTCAGAAATGTATGTCCAGATATTATGCTGAATAATATTCATATCGATCTCGATAAATAGCTCGGATCACGTGAATATCTTAAAAACGAACGTTGTCATGAACGATTATTGTTTATATTTAGGGGGCATTATATCAACACGGAGGTCGCTGATTCGGTGGTTTGCTGGTTACAAACCACACTGTTAAACGCTGTGTAAACAAATTCAACTACATTGTTGAAAATTTCACAACCGCTGTTTAACATATGAACATCCAACTCTTGTTGAAAACAATCAACAACCCCAGTTGTTAAAGTTTAAACATGTTGTTTTAATTTTTTTGTCTACAACCGTTGTTTAGAATAAATTTTAAACAACCATGTTGTTGAAATAGCAAATACAAAAATTGTAGTTTACTATAAACGGCAAAGTCGTGAATCGACCGGGGATCTTCGGGTTATAAGACTAACACGCTACCGTCTGTGCTAACTCGTTTCGCTTTTGTTGGAGCAAATGCGGTGGGTAACTGGGATTTTCGCGGTCGAATCTAGGTCGAAACTATGTTATAACACGTTTCAACAACGCTTGAACAATGCCGCTTTACACAACCCTTCTTTCTAAAACTAATCAGGCTACAAACCTAAAGTTGTATAAAAAGATTCAACAACCCTATTTACACAGCGTTTAACAGTGCATACCCAGTCGGTGTGTCTCTTCGTGAAGGGAAATCCACATTTGCTGCTTTAAAGGGATAGTACAGTTTTGGTTTTAGGCGCTACAAGAAATTATTTGTGTGGAGTTATGAAAACAAGTGTAAACTTGATAAAGCACACAATTTTAAAGACAGGGTAAAACGTTTTGTTTAATTAAAACTG